>UELX01003017.1:0-26184 GCA_900480035.1 Eupelmus urozonus
AATGGTTACATCAATTAGTATTATACTTTAATTTTTTATATAATTATTAAATAAATTTAATAAATAAAAATTATTTCAATGCTAAGTTGTGTATTTTAATCTTTTACATGCATTACACTTTATAACGGAACTTGACTTTATTTATGTACATGTAATAATTATATTTGTAAAATAAAAACAAATCCATTATTTATTTGTTTTTTTTTTTTTAAATTATTTATGTAGAGTGGTAGTTGAACATTTAAAATATTAAATTATTTTTTTGGATTGTTAAATCAATTTTCGTATTAGAAAGTTTTTAAGTCTAATTATGTTATTAAATAATTGTATAATTAGCTATAAAATTTTTAATTTAAAGCTTTACCATAAAAAAATCAAAAAACTGTTTTAATATTTTATATAAATGCAGTTATAGAGAATTATTGAGTACCAGTGTTATTGAGCACATTTTAGCTTTACACAGAAGCTTTACACCACTTAATTAATCCTTTATTTAATTGTACACATCAAGAAATAAAATTATTAAAAACAAAATTTCACGCTGATTACTTCTATACCATGATTATTAACACAAAACTTACTGTGTAGACTTTAAACTGCGTTTACATATTTGGTATTGTGTTAATTATCACGGTATAGAAGTAGTCAGCGTGAACTTTTGTTTTTAATAAATTTATTTATTGATGGGTAAATCAAACAAAGGATTAATTATCCGGTGTAAAGCCTCTGTATAGAGCTAAAATGTGCTGAATATCATTGGTACCGCAAATTGCTTATTATAGTTTATGAATTTGATTTAAATAATAGTATTTAAAAAATAAAACAATACATAAATTTCTACATACAAATTTAATAAAAATTATTTAAAGAACTTGACAAGTATATGCAACATCTTTGAGATTAATAATTTTACATTTTCCACTACAAAAACTACAAAAATTTGAAAAATTAAAGGAAATTCGATAAGAAATAAATTTTCATATAAGAAAAATTTTTAAAATATGTGATTACGACGTGTTAAGTCAATCGATCTATCCAAAACATTTTTACATAAACTTCTTTTTTGGATTTTAGGTTATTGAATGACACAAAACAGATATATTTTATAAAAAACTCTATTTATTTATGAGATTAAAACTCTCATAACTCTAGAAAACCTCCATAATTGTGGGAATGAGAGTGTATGTGTGAAGTCACTAGCATGAGTATGTGCGTATATGCATGAAAGGGATATTTTGTGTGTAATATTAAAACATAGCGTGGATGCATAAAAAATAGTGACGCTTGATGTATACAAGCTTGACGTTAGAGCCCGACGTGAGTCGGAGAATTACCAACGTCCCCTGTAGGGGGCGCTCTTCCATTCCATGAAAGGGACCTATGATTGGCCTACTCGGTCTTAACCGAATTTGAGAATGCGAGAGACTGAGAGTATAAGGGCGGCTGCGCTCGCCGCAGAGTCAATCCACTGGGAGACCCGGCTGCGTTGCCCAGAGTGTGCAAGGAGTGCGAGATAGACCAGATTGATACATACAGCGTTATTCACTTTGTCTATTTATTCTTTATTTGTTATAACTACCATAATCATTCATTTCAATTCAACGTAAAAGTTTAAATATCAGCATTTGGAATTCTGTAATATTTAAACGACAACCTATGCCAATTCTTGCCCTGGATCCCACAAATGGGTGCTTGTCCAGCAGCAAATACGGCATAAGTTGAAGTATAGCGATCTCTCAGTGCACGTGTGTGAAGAATTAAAATTTTAATTTATCAGAACTATTTATCACTGAACTTTAAGTATCTACTAGAAAGGTTAAAATGTCGACGGAATTTAAAATTCTTACATTTCAACAAAAAATATTTACTGCTGCAAGCAATGATAACGTGTTGTTGCAATATATTCAATTGTTGTGGGGATTACCCGTTGAAATAGAACATTTGAGAGTTACTAAAATAGGGCACGTAATGAATGGTTTGCGAAAAAAAGAAGGAATCGTCGGAAAAGCAGCAACGCTATTAGTAGCCAAATGGCAAATGATGGTCGCTAAGGCCATTGAGTTAGAAAATAAAAGCCAAGCCGAAAAAATATTACCGAATACGTTAAACCAAAAAAGAAAAAGACAGGACGACACCAATCCGGAAAGAGATATAAAAATAAGAAAAACAGATGATCGTAAAGAAAAGCAATATGTGATAAACGGTAAAACGGAAACGGCAAATAAATTATTAAATACTCAGTGTTCCACAAAAGCTAAACAGAACGGTCTTAACGTAGAATTAAATAAAAGTATACGAAAAATAAATGAAAGTAAAGAGAAAACTACCCAGTTGCAAGAAAAAATTAGACCAATAACCAAATTACCAAATACACAGTTACTTACAAAAGAAAAACAGAGTGATACCATTATGAAACGTAACATAAAGGTACAAAACAAAAATGAATCTAAAGAAAAGAACTTTGAGATACGAAAAACTACTCAGTTGAAAACAGAAATTAGACCAATAATTAAATTACCAAATACACAATTACTTACAAGAGAAAAACAGAGTGATACCATTATGAAACGTAACATAAAGGTACAAAACAAAAATGAATCTAAAGAAACGAACTTTGAGATACAAAACACTACTCAGTTGCAAACAAAAATTAGACCAATAACTAAATTACCAAATGCACAATTACCTTCAAGAGAAAAACAGAGTTGTACCATTGTGGAACGTAACATAAAGGTACAAAACAAAAATGAAAGTAAAGAAACGAACTTTGAGATAGAAGGTGTGAATAAAAAGACAAATAATTTATCAAATTCACAACTCCATACAGTACAAAAAACAAACGGTACTATGAAAATAAATACATCAATAAGAAAAATAAATGAAAATAAATTAAAATGTAATCATATTCTTGATAAAATCAAAGCATCGAATATATTACCAAATATGCAAATCCGTAAAAAAGAAAGACCGAACGGTATCGGTATCGAAACAAACAATAAATGCAACGAAACAAATGGAAGTAAAAAGAATAACGATTTTAAAAGTAGGAGCAAAACGATAAAGGAATTACCTAATACTCATTTGCCTACGAGAGAAAATCAGAAGAATATTGACATGAAAACAAAAAAAGTTATAAAAGGAACAAACAAAAATGAAAATAAGAACAACGCGATTCAAAATAAAATTAAAGAAACAAACAATTCGCCGATTCCACAAATTTATAAGAAAGAAAATCAAAATGGTATCGAGGTGGAAAAAAATAAAACTAAAGGTGAAGTTAATCAAATGAAACCCCCACTGGTGGAGAAAGAAGAACCTGTAGTTGAGCTGATTTACAAAAATGCCATCAAAGTATCTGTGAATGAAAATGCAGATAAAATTAGTTCGAATCTACCTTCAAAAGATCAAAACAAGAGTTTGGAAGACGACAGTAGCAGCTCCAGTTCAGATGATAGCAGTAGCTCTGATTCAGACGACGATAGCAGCAGCTCTAGTTCGGATGATGATAGCAGTAGTAGCTCGAGCTCAGACGACGAATCTAGCTCCAGTTCGGATGACAATAGCAGCGATGATTCAGATACCGAGGAAAACACAAAAAATTATACTGCAAATACAATTTCCAACGATTTAAGCTCCAAGGTGTCAACAAAGGTCGATCAAATTGAGAATTCAAATGACGGAAAAAATCCCGAGGAAATTACCAACAGCAATAATATGACTACAATTAGCAATGATGTAAGCTTCAACGTGACAACTAAGGTTAATCAAACTGACAATTTAAATAACGAAAAAAATGTCACCTCTAAAGATGCCCATAGCGATAGCAGCAGCAGTAGTAGCTCTAGCTCAGACGATTCCAGCTCTAGCTCGAGTGATGATAGTAGCAGCGACTATTCGGATACCGAGGAAAACAACAACAGCAAAACTTCGAATATAGTTTCTAGTGTTGATGGTCGCCTAGTTAATAATAATTCAGATCATTATGCTATACAAGAGACCTTAAATATTTCGCTTGGTGAGAAACAGCACACAAAGAGTATTCTTGACTCTTGTCTTCTGCGTGATTTATATCTTAGTTCATCGGAAGATGAAGATAGTCAAGAGCTTTCACCCGTCAACGGTAAAATGATTACTCAACAAGCTTAGATAATAATAACCACACAAATTTAACACTCGATTCGGGGTAATCTATACCATGTATTACCTTAAAATCAATTTTTGTAATATTTACTTTTAAGTGTATATATTGTATTGTATATATAAATTTGTATTTATTGTGTATATATTTATAAAATTAATAAAATAAAACAATTATAAATCTTACTTATTAATGATTTCTTACTTAATAATACCAACCTTTTCCAAAAACACTATTTATCTTATTTAGAAAATCTTTAAGAATGATCAAATTTACATTACATACATACATCGCATCGGTATACGTATCGGGATAGTTTGAAGATTTTATACTTTATTCGCAACAATAATTCATTATGTATGGTCACGTATAACTTGTGTGTATATACATTATGTACATGTTACGCCATCTACAACTGCGCGTGTTAACTAAAGTGTGCATAATAAAAAAGGACATTTATATTTAAGAAAAACTAATTTGTGCACAATTCAGTGTGCACAATGTACATTTGCTTCTGTGTACAATATATTTTAGGAAATGCATTGTGCACGGTAATTCTGAGCGTTAACGTTTATGTGCACAATAATAATACACATCGTGCAAAATATGTATTGTTATGAAAATTATGAATCATCTTCCGTGAACAATTCTAGAACTCACTTCTTGTAAAATATGTTACCGTGCTCAATAATTTTGTGCGCAATAATATAATTAGTAACATGAATTTTATCATTTTTTAGAAGGTGCACAATTCTGCGTGCATAACTTAATACTTTAATGGTTTACAATTTATATTATGTGCATGAAATAATTGTGCATAATAAAATGTTTAAGTATTATATTTTAATAATAAACTCTGTGCAAAACTAAAAAGGTTAATGTGAACGAAATTAATGTTTTAATTTTTTGTGCATAATATTTATGTGCATTGGACATCAAAAGCCTTATTTTTTATATTTTTTTTTATAAAGTTTTTATTTAATTTTAAAACTAGACTTGGTATATTTTCTTGAAGAATATCAGATGTTTGTTTATACCAGAAACATTTCGATACTTGAGGAGAAAATTATACATTATATTTACGGCATTCGTACAGATGTAAACATATATACGTATGAGCTCATGTGTAAATATTTTCCGTACTATTGCTTTAACCCTTTCCTACCCAATGTCCTTTGAGAAGGATTTTGAATAACTGACGAGGAGAGGGTCAGGGTTTCGGATTACGGATTTGGCTGAAACTTTGCAATGTTTTTTTAAATGTCAAAATATGAAGAAAGCCAGAATATTAGCCTCTTTTGGTCAGAAGAACTCGAGTTGTATATGTAAATGGATCCCATCCTAATTTTTTTTATTTTAATCGCATTTTTGAGCAAATTCAACTATACTGATATTTTTACTTCAGTCGCATCTATAAAGACAACACATAAGTGTCGAACAATTAAAATTCTATTTAATTTACATCTAATATGTATAAGTGAGCATTATAATGTTTGGTAGTCTAATTAACTGACGAAACATGCATGCCCATTCTACTAAATAAAACTCACTCATTTTCATCAACACAAATATTAATAGCTATAATTCCTTCAGACTACTTGAAATTCTACGAATTTTAATTTTTATGATGGAGCAGAGTATTTTTCTTTTGCTGAATCTTCGAGATTGCGATTTCTTTTTATTGTAAGTAATAACCTTCGATTATCGCATATTTGAAATTCGAATGTTGTTACGAATCATGCGTGGCCGGTATACTAAATGCACTTTTTCACGTTTCCAATATGATTGGGATTTTGTCGCTCAAGAAATTCAAGCTTCTAAGCAGACATAAAATTATAATGACCAGAAAAACATTGTAGATGCCCCTGTGATTTTTCACTCAATAACTTCAAGATTCTAAGCCCGTATATAGAGTAAAAATACATCTGTCTAGGTTATGGGTCTAGGCGCTAAATTAGTCTTTTGCGACCGCTGCTCGGCCGGAGCGAGACTTTAGCGTCCGCATGTCTAAAAACGGGTACTTTTGGCTCTCATTTTAGGTATTAAAAAGCGCAAAAATCGTACTTGTATTACAAAAATATATAAACGTGTAATGTTTTATCGTGAAAAAATAGTAGCCTATTCGGCCGTTTCTTTAGATGGAAAACTACCTTTTATTATTTTACGTCTAAATCATTAATATTTTCTAATTTTTTTCATCCGTTTTTTGTCTCAAGTATAAAACATATAACAGTAATATTTCTTCAAAATCAAAGCTAAGGAACTATCCCTTTCTGTTCTTAATAAAAGTTGATAGCCCTACTTAATTATTTTACGTCTAAATCATTAATATTACCGAATTTTTGATCGAGATATATACATTCGTATTTTTTATTCTGTTTAATAGTTAATATATTATCCTGGAGAGAGGACATAAACGAGCAAATATTACTATGAAGGATAGGTCTACCCTAAAGATGGAAGAGCGCCCATCTTTAGGTGTGCTCAATGATCGACTGATGGTTGTCGGGGTCGAGTATATACTGTAGATAATGATTTTACAGTGAATTTCACGAAAACTGTCAGCCACGACTACATCAGCCTGACTTTCTATTTCAAAAGAAGCAGGCTTGGGAAGCGGAATTATATCGACGATGTACCGATACATTAGATTCATTGCCGGAAATTTTTACCCAAATGTTCCGGGAATGTTATTTTTAATAAAATATATGTACTTATGTGAGTATGAATATGTAAAACTGCGTGCTTGTATTGAACAACAATTTATGAAAATATGGCGTTCTAATAAATCAAAAATTAGTTTTTTAATAAAATCTAAAAAAACACGTATACATTTATGAAAACTTTGCTTATATCTCAAGAAAAACCACATCAACTTTGAAACGTTTATTGAAACTGTTCTATTTCTTCGTTTGGCTTTTCTGGAGATATAGATAAAGTTCGGCAAATAAAAACTTTTTTTCAATTTTATTAAAAATTAAAAAAAAAATCATTTGCAGAACCTATCAAGATTTTTCTTTCCTAAAATCAAATGCCAATATTTTTGCATAAAACTAAAGTATTTTGTTTATAAACTCTATATGATCATTTAAAAATATATGCATTTATTGATCTTCACGAACAAGATAAAAGTTTAGACTCAAAGTCTCTGTAAGGTGCACTATGTTATAATAGTCCCTTAAAACCACACATGTTGAGTATGAAAACAAATCCTTCATCTGAAGGGGGATAAGAAAGAAACTGAAACTAAGATATGAAAGTAATATCTGAAATTAGAAAAAATTTTTGAAATTTAGGTGAATAACTGGATTAAGATAAAAGAAAATGAGTTTGATAAAATTGTGAAAGTGCATACAAGATTTTGTTAATATAATCTATTTCTCCCAGGGATGCTTGGTCGGACTCATCAGTAGAGTCCAAACATCCCTCCTCTAGATAGAACTGTAGATAATAAAAAATAATAATAATAAGTGAACTAAGTATTTATAGCCACTCCTTCATGTCGGCTCATAGAAACTTTGCAGTGATCCAAAGCCAGATATAAGTTTATAAAAATAACTCTATTGTTCGCAAATAAGTGTTTAAAAATATATGAATTTATTGATCTCCAGTTCTATCTAGAGGAGGGATGTTTGATCTCAACTGATGAGCCTGGCCAAGCATTCCTGAGCGAAGCAGATTATATTAACAAAATCTCATATCAACTTTCACAATTTTATCAAACTCACTTTCTTTTATCTTAGATAAATGTTGATCATTATTATTAATATTTTCTTTATTGTTGTTCAATCATCAGAACCCTCTATTAGGGATGGGGTCTAATTAATAATAATAACAGTTTTCTATATCTAATAATTAAAATTCTAATTAGTTCGCATCTAATCATTGTAAGAGGGCATTCTAATGTTCGGTATTCTAATAATCTGAGGAATCACGGATGCCTGGTCTACTAAATGGACCCCACCCGAATTAACACAGTAATTTTTTAATTTATAGGTTATAGTAAAAAAAATTGACCAAATCGGTCAACATCTCACCGAGTTACGCGGGGACAGACAAAAAAAGCATACGCTACGAACGTATAACCTCCTTTTTGAAGTCGGTTAATAAAATTAACAATTTTTAAATTAAGATTTATATTTTTAAAAATACATGCCTAAACACGTCTAATATTTTATTATTTATAAAATTTTATATCGTTTCAGATAACGACAGCCGGTGATTCATTTTCCACGAAAACTAATGTCGCCCGCCCGGCTTGCGATTTCTTGCCTTTTTCTCCCGGTCTTATCCCATGATCTTAGAAACCTCAGTAGTATATTTGGAAAGCTTAAGAAGTACAATTATAATGAAATCGTGTGCAAAAACGCAATGATTGCTCGAAAATCAAAAACTACTTAAATGATGTTTGTTTAGTTTATGCAATTAATATATAAATAAAGAAAAAAAGTAAATTACATCATTTCCCTTTACTGTTCAAAAAAAGAAGATATTTTACCTTTGAATATTTTTATTAGAAATTTTTTTTTGATTTGAAAAAAAAAAATTGTTATCAGATTGAATCAGATGAATTATTAAATAGAAAATTATTTGATAATTAATTTGTTTTTTCAATTTCTAAATAATAAATTTTACAGGCAGATAAAATTTAATTAATTTAAACAAACAGTTTCAACAGTATTTGTATTCTAGCTTTAGTGAAATAGTACTTACCTTTAATCAGATTTATTATTGTAGATTGTTTTCTAAAGTTGAAGTTGAGTTTTTTTTATATATGGTACAATCTTCAAAGTCACTTTCGCGTTAAATAATAAACTAATTGTATTAAAAATATATGTAATTTTGCGATTTTTTAAATCTATTTCTAAATCTATTTTCTTTTTCATTTAAAATCTTTTGAAAAGGAGGTGAAAATCATTACAAAAGATATAAGATTATAAACTGCGTATTTAAGCTTATCATTTTATTGTAAATTTAAATTTATTATAACTTATTATCTCTAATTCTTGTTTCTTCCTCATTCATTTCGTCGTTTATTTACATCCTAAATTCATTTTTTAACTTTAACTTACACTATGATAAAATATAAAGTTTCCAATTCATCAGTAATGTTTACTAGCGAATTATAAATAAATTACAACTGCTTTGAATTAAAAAAAAAAAAATTAAGAAATTATAAATTTACAAACTTACTTTATACTAAATATTTTTAAATTAAACCTATTTCATATCTTAAATGTACAATCATTTGATTACGAATAATTAGAAAAAAGTCTAAAATCTCACAAATTAAAAAAAAAAAACATTTTTCATATGAAACAACAGTTAGCACAAAATCATTTTTATTTACAAATGCAAATCGTTGAAATCAAAATTACAAAATTATTTTTAAATCGACGTATTGTGCATAAGTGGGCTTCTTTTCTTGATAAAAAATTAACTTTAAGATTTACTTACTGTCGTTTATTTTTATTAATATCAAAAAAATACCAGCGCAAAAACTGTGACCCTGAGTCATCATGTAACATAAAACTGTGGATTGTACATACTTTTTGTATGAATTGATTGATTTAATCTACAATGTACAAATTAAAAAAAAATGAAAAAAACATAGTAAACAGAAAAAGTATCAATTATTCCCGCATTATCGCTCAATGATTTCACAAGAACTAAAAAAGAGAAAAAAAAGCCAAAAAATAGTAGAAAACATGTCAGGTAATCGAAAGCAAAGTTATCCACAGAAGCCAACAGAAGGGATGGTTTTTTGAAGCAAAGAAATTTTTCACATAGTAACACGTCGTTTCGTTTCTCACTTGTAACTCGTAATATTTACAGGATTAACATTTTACAAGCGTTGAAAAAGTAAAAAGAAAATGATTGAAAGGTTCGAAATAGCCTTGACACAAAAGTATCGTCTTTATTTCTATAAACCACCCGATGAATTCCATTGCACCGTGCCGATTATTTTATTCCTCCTTTTTCGCTCTATAGCGCTATAACAGCAGCACTTTTTTTTTTAATTTGATGAACAGACAGACTAAACGATACAACGCCAAAGCTTTTTCTGTGGGAGAAAAAACTCGCCTACGTCCATTTGCTCATCGACCGACCACAATGATTTCTTTCTTTCTCTTTCTCTCTCTCTCTCGCTCTCGCTCTCTCGTTCTCTCTTTCGCTCTCTCTCTTTTTCTCTCGTGAAAAATATCACATTTTACACTCTAAGGGCGCTAAGAAAATCCTCGAATTTCAAATGGTTGCCTACTTTGACTCGTACGTAACACGCTACTTCCCAGTCTTTTTTTTCCTTTAATCTAAATCATTACTTTAGGTGGACACCGTAAATGCATCGCGCTGCTTCAGGATAATGTGGGGGAATGTGACGTCTAATGTTCATGCGGGACGTTTCTTATTTAATACTGAATCGTTTCTAGACCGTCTTGCCTTACGCACGCTTCGGTCGAAGGCTCTTTATTTTCTTTATCAATTCATTTTATTTCTTTTATTCTTTTCTTTAGCTAGTATCCCTAAGGTTTGATCACCTTCGACGGGAGCATATCGTCGGACAAGACGTGCTTGTACATATCCTGGTTTTCGAACAAAATCAGTTGTACTTCATTAAGGATACCGTATATGATAAATCATAAAAAATTCATTTCGACGAATTGAAAATTTAATATATAACATCTCTTGATACACAATTACATCGGTCATCGTCATGCTGGGATTTTTTTAAATATTTTTAATTTCTCTAAAATAGAATAATTCATTACAATAAAGTTTAATTCTACTTATATCAACTCTAAAAACTCGCATAAAAATATAAAAAATCTGTAATTTTTAAAAATATTTTACTTCGCAGTATCCTTAATGCACGCAGAGTCTTCTTCGCTATCGATCTGCCTCAAAGGATACTCTGCGAGTGAAGTGAGCCTCGTGTCCCCTTCAAACCCGTACTCGTACAGGTTAGGTAAAGGTGAATTGAAATTCTTGTAAGCGAATCCCCAGAACAGATCTTTTATTGATCAAAAAGTAAGGGACGACGATGATAATAATAAGGAGTTTGATTCTCTGTGTCACTTTGGATGTACCGAACCATGATGCGTAAGTATCTAAGACCAACGGATCTGTACATACTTCGATACAAAGTGCACTCGCAGCGTATATGTGCAGTTTTTTTTACAATTTTAACAGTGGGTCTGCAGTCTGTATCGTGTAAATAGGCAGGTCGTTTTTTTTTTCAAGTACACTCTATCTTCATCTTGCACTCGCTCCTTCACTTTCGTTATTTCTGCCCGTTTCGTTTATTCTTCATTTTTTTTAGAAGAGCCTATCTAAACCTCCACATTATCTCGCACAAAGACTAGCTTTCTTTTTTTTTCAAACGATCCAAAATAAACTAAGGGCACTTTTAGTGGCTTATGCCCTGACCTTCTTCAAGTTTCACGAAAAATCCAATTTTGACTATTATTAGGATACGCCCTATTACGTCACTCGCTAACTTTTCGCATACTTCTACGATAGAAAATCTATGATCAAATTGTATCAATCTTCGTTATTCTTTTAAAAACTGCTCACTAGCATCTTATCGGTCTAAAATTTTTCGCTAGACAGTCCTACGAATTGACCTTTGCACAGCGAAGGTAAAAAAGAATACAAAAGCTTTTTGTCCATGTACAAATAAAATAAAAAAATATATACATATCAATTAAATAAAAATAACATTAGGCAATTACAACTTAAAAAGATTATATATGTATACGTTAAAAAGGAGTGAGAGAGCGAGAAGGAGAGAGAGAGAGAGAGAGAAAGATAGAAAAGGAAGTGATGATTTATGATTAATTACAGATTTAAATCACTTATCTTACATTGACACGAACGCCAAATACCTCAATGATTCAAAGGTCAACAAAGGCACTGCATTACAATTTGTTCTAATGAAGACGCCAGTGAACAATATAAAAAGGTATAAATCGCACATTAAGGCAAGTATCTTAATTAGGATAAGAGATTTTGAAAAGTCCGCTGAGTATTGTAAATAACTTAGCCCCGACAATTAGAAAGAATTCGATTTCTCTTGAAACTTGAAATTTGGGAAGATTTTCATTTTCTTTGTATATTTCTAAGCAGCGTTTTTTCTTTATAGTTTCCAGTTTGTTAAAATATTTATTCACACTCTCTCAAGCGCTTAGCTCCGTCGACTTATTTACGTCTTCCTTAGTAAATGTAATACCTAAAGTTATCCTGGAAGCCTATCAGCTTGACGCCTATGACTGCCCCGTTGCCTATGTCAGTTGTCGCTATTCAGCTATACGATGTGTTGGCGCTTTGTGGAGCCGTCGTGCCGTTTTTCTTACTTTTTTTTCTTAATTTTCTTTTTCTTATTTTTCTTTTGTGTGTATAGCATGTCGTACATAAATCAACACCGCAAGTTTCGCTCTGCCCCTGCTCGCTCTCCTATTTTTTTAAAGTCAACACTCAATCATTCTCTACTCGTTGCAAAATATTCAACTACTTTCACTTATTTTATCTTGGTGGATAAAATGTATAAAAGATGGCTGGCAAGTCAATTTATCGTGAGGAAGAATCTTATCTGACTTTACGTAAAGTAATCTTTTTTTTCTCTCATCTATTCTTCGTTTTTTTTGTGTTTTTTTCTTTTTTAATGTAACTCCCCGTATCGACAAGCGTACCTCGCCTAACTCGTGTAACCCTCCGCATAGTTGAACCTAAAAAGTGAAGAGGGCACCGTTAGTTTTTTCTTATGAACCAAACGTTCATGTTATTGGTTAAAAAGTAGTAACGAAGCCTAAGTTAAACCTATCCTCTCACGAATTTCGCATTTTCGACAATCTAATCGCTAAAACTTGGCCTAACCTAAAAATCTTGTAGCCTACTTGGGCTGCTGAGCCTGGTACTGTTGATAGGAGTCATCCGGTGACGCTGCATTGCTCGTCTGCTCGGAGTCGCCCAGGGTCATGGGAGCGTGGATGATGCTGGGTGTCGGGTACGCCGTGTACGGATACGGATGTGGACTTATGTACTGCAAAAGAAAATCATCACTCGTTAGTCAAAATGTCGTTGATTCGGCATTTTAATATTAGTGCTTTGAATGAATATCAAATTATACTTACGGAACCAGTGCCAAGATGTAGTGTGGACATCTGAGTCGTAAGTTGAGGAATCATGCTGTACTGTGGATTGCTCGGATCAGCCGACGGCATCATCTGTTTTTCAAAAAGTATCAAAAGTTAAATAACGAAAACAAAAAATATGTGTGAATGCAGCAATATTAGAACTAACAATAAGAACAAATATCTCATAAAATCTCAAGATATCGCGATGATGAAGACGTTTAAAAAGTTAAGTGAATTTCCACATGCTAAATTTTTAAGTTGAATAGCATGCAAAATAATAAAAGAAAACAAATAACCTTGAAGAAAGAAATGAAGTAAAAAAATATTAAAAAATATAATAATTAAAAGACGCGGATCGGAACTAAAAATCGCCTAGGTTAGAAAAACTCACGTCGACCTGTTGCATGTGCTGAGGAGTCGGAACGAGGTAGGGCGTGACCCAGGGCGCGCCGGGAACGTTGTAGCCGGGCATCGCTTGGCTGTAATGCCGGCCATACTGAGCGAGGGTTGCCGCCGGCAGCATGTGGGCCGTCGCCACGCCGTTCTGTCCGACTGCTGTCGTATCGTAGTTCAATGTCATATTCTGCAAACATGGACTCATTAATAGAATGCTTCAAATTACATATATAAAATTTGTATCTGTGGTCGAGGTTTATTAGTTTTAAAAATTGATAGAGTTCTTTATAAGATACACTGTTCTCGTTATTCAAATACAATTATTCAATCGAGATTTTTAGAAAGCACGATTTCATTCAACTTGAGAAGTTACAAATGTTAGCTATATTTTAATTCTCTTTAATTTTACACTAGAAACGATGTAATAAATTACTTTCTGTAAAGAATCAACCACATATACAGAAAAATTAACGTCTTAAAAGAAATCAACTCTCTAATAAATAATTAAGATAAGAGATTTAAAATAGACTATGTAATAATTATAAACTGATTAACATTTACAGTTGTTTTATTTCTTCAAAGTCGTAAAAATAAGTAAAATTGAGGTTCTATTTACCGAATTACTCACATCACCCGTTTCTCTCCATATTGTACTCTTATAGAGAGATTTCTTTTTGTTGCCACCGTCGGCAAATTTAACTAACAGAGGATCTTTGCCTCCATGTAACGCTTTGCCATTAAACATTTGTATGATTTGTTCGCATTTTTCTTTGGACTCCATCCTAAAAATGTAAGTATAATATTATTAAATGTATGTAAATATAATTTTATTTACGATTTGCGAATTTTGTATTTTCACCCTCGCTAGACAAAAATTGTATAGGCACCACGGGAGGAAATAAAGAAAACCTCAGATCGCATTTAGGCTTTTCCTCGAGTTACAATTTGCTTGCGATCTGGAGCTTTTTTATTTTTTTCTCTCTACGTGTATAAATATTAAAGAAGAATCATAGAAATGAATTAAACAAAATTGTATTTAAAACGTATTATGATAAATTTAAAAATTTTTAAAATTCAAGATTAAATATTCTTTAATTTAAAAAAAAAATAATAAAGTATGAAATTCGTTTAATAATTTTTTATAAAAATATCAAAAACTATAATTATGCAAGTACACGTGCATCGTAGCTCCTCCAGCTATTTAACTGAACCGTTTTATCCAGATAATAACGAAAACCCTGACTTGCTTTAGAACGTTCTTATTTATCACATTTAACGAGAAAATAACGAACCTTGCGAATCCAACGCCTTTACTTTGTCCGGAAGTATCGCGTAGGATGCGCGTGGAGATGACTTGGCCGTATTGAGCGAGTAGCCCCTCGACATCGTTCTCTTTGAAGGACAGCGGCAGATTGGCAATGTACAGATTGGTCGGGTCCTGCTCCTGTTGCTGAAGAAATTAACGAAGAGACTATGCAATTTATTGTCTTCCAGCGCGCGAGCGCGCTTGCCCTGTTTCTTTCTAATTAAAAACTTTCTCTCAAATAAAAATCTAATTTCATTGACATCTTAAATCCTGTTAAGAATAATAAAAGAGATTTTAAGTCTATTTTCGATATTTTTGCATAATATAATCTTCTAATCTAATGTAAAATAATTATAATTACATTTTGATTTACGTATATTATAATGAAAAAAGGATTTCATTCTTCAAATGACAACATCCAGAATTTTAAGATGTTAATGAGAAGTTTTAGGTGACTATTAAAATATAAATTTAAACATAATAATATTAATTAAAAAATGATTTCCAATTGTACGAATGCCTCGATTTTGATCAAACGAATAAAGCAAGAAAGATATACTCATTAAATAACTGTTCACAAAACAAAAGTATGACCTAGACGGAAGTATATATCAATTTTTTCATTTCGACTTTTCAATGATAATATAGTAAGGTAAAAAAACAATGAAGTCTACGACAATAATAAAGCTACAAAACAAAATAGACCAATAAGCTATGACAGTACTCGATTTGACTATATTGATAGACTGCAGAAAATGCAAATAATGGCGGACATATTAGAGATGTTTCAAATAGAGAGTTCGAAGTATGAATTGTTTATTCTTAATGTCGAAAGTTTGTTCATGCTCCATTGCATTACGTTACCACATTCTGGTGGCTCTCCAAATCTGCTTTATTTATTATTAATTAACGGAATATCAATAAAAAAATAAAAATAAAATCTCGCTACGAACTACAAAGAAAAAACAATTATAAATTCTACTTCACGATTTTGTAATTCATGTATATAAGAGTTAAAAATTACAGATAGTACATTAACAAAACTGAATTTTGTGAAAGACGTTACATTGAACGAGTTTATCTACAAGTGGAGGAGGAGAAATAAAATACTGTAACGAGCCATCGAAAGCTATAACTAGAAGGCGAAATTCAATATTTGGAAGTCTTTACAACATTCCGCTAAACGAAAGCCAATAATCGAAGCACAATCAAAGTCTAACCAAAAGTATATATGAGATGAAACGAGGTAGAAGAAAAAAAAACAAAAAAAGTATTATAGATAATAGAAAGATTTGTGACACGAGGAAAATGCACGAAACACCGTAGCATGGTACAATGAGAGCTGTTGACAAAAAATATGAAAAAAAATTGTAAAAAATGTATAAAAGATTAAAAAAAGTAACACGTTTCGGTCTTGAGCGAAGGGTAAACACGAAGCGAGATAAATAAGCATATTTTGAGATCCACCATTTCTCTCAAATCTCAATCAAATCTACGATTACTTGATTATACTTATACTTTACGACAATTTACTTCAATCTTGCGAATGCATTAAAAGAAAAAAAATGAAACAAATAATGAGTTTGTCATTGTGTAAGCCAAGCTGATGGCATGTTTTTATTATACATGTAGTATAATAAATATAGTAAAATGTTTGATACGTTATATTTAAGAATACGAAATTTTGATTCGAAAAGGCTTATGATTTGAGTACGTATATTTCATAAAAATTTATTACTTAGAAGTGCGTGCGATTCAAACGTTTTCGATAAATTATTTATCCCGATATAATATTCGTAAAAATGTATGGTGATAACACACTGTGAATATAAATTCTACCAATAACGTTTGAATCCTACGTTATAATTATCAATAATAAAAATCTTAAAAAAAAATTATCCAACATGTGTTGGTTGCACATATTTTATTAATTTTATATAAAGAATTAAAAGCAAGGCGTATGCCAATCAGAGCCAACCAGCACCCCAAGGGTAAGATTATAGCACCTGATTCTGATTAAGAAGGCAAAAGAGCCACCGTTAAAGTGAATTGAGCATTCAAAACCGCGTACCAACCGATGCAAAGTTAATAAGTCATATACGTCTCGGTTTAGTAATTATTACTTTTAATCAATTTTCAAATGCGTTTCATGCGTTCGAGTGTCAATGTTTTAGCAAGTGGCACCTCGTGCTTTCACCACTTTGGGTTAGAAGAACCATTCCGAGTTAGTTTTAAATAATAATACAATTAAAATGAATTAGCTCATTTACTTAAATATTATTTTCTGTACGCCTGCTGTTATGGTTATATTTTGTTTAAAACTTTTTGATTGAAATACAATATATATTCTTTGGTACTTTCAAAATGAAACTAATGAACTAAAATGTAATTCTTAAATATGTTTAGTAACATACTTAGGAAAAATAAAAACTACTAAGTCATTGACTAAGGAATCAACAATGGAAAACAACAGCGAATGTCCGATTGTTCTCTTGCGATCGCCATATTTTTTTTTAGTACGATACTAAAAAACATTTACAATAAATTAATTGCACTTCAATGATTTTAATGTGATACTATGATCTTTGTCTATGCTGCCATACTTCAATAACATGAACTTTATAAAATCATTACTTTGTTACGCACAAATTAGGTTGTGAGAACCCTTTAAAGTTTTGTTATTACTGTAATAATAATACAGTGTTTAATAAATTAAATTTAATATTTCTTATAGTAAGAAAAATTTATTTACGTTATTAAAAATAAACGTTTAAAGCTAATTAATTTTAAAATGTTTTTTGAAAAAAATTAAAATTTATATAAAACTGAACGTTTTACAATGTAAAATTTACTATTGTTTTTGTACAATCTTCAAAATTTAATAAAAATGTGTCAGTACATCATAAAATACAGTCGTCTAAATTAATCAATTTTTATTGAATTAGCACAAACAAATGAAAAAAAATGTTTTCTTTAAAGTATGTATTAACTAGTTTTGAAATTCTACGAATATAAAATCGCATAATAAGCTGAAATGAAGCGAAGAAGATTGAAAATATAAAACGCTATAAAAAGGCTGCTCTAAATGTAAAATCACAAATTTGATTTAATTTAAAGAATAATAAAAATTCTACATTAATGATACTGCTTAGATATAAAGCCTTGTACTCATGAAAATGGTAAAGCACCAACAACAAAACTTCGAAGTCCTCAAAACCAGAGTATGGCAGTGGCCATTAAAAGCTTTAATTACTAACAACAGCAACAATAATAAGTTGTTTATGTCCAGAGTGACAATATTAATCGCTGGAGGCTTGAATTAGTGCTGTAATGAATGCAATTTTCAGTCATGACTTGGAACGTGTTTAACATAGCAGTAATCAGCGACTGTGGCCGAGGTATAGCAGCAAGCATTGACAGGTTGGTAGGTAATGTAAGACAGTACAGAGATAGTTTTAAAGAATCGGCGGCAGATTCATATTTTAGATTAGAGATAAAAAGGCTTCAAATAGTTCTCAATTCTTAACAAAAATTTATTTTTAAAAACTGATATCAAAGTATCCAAAAACCGTTGATAAAAATTGACTTTTGAGAAAGTATCGTGAATTTCTAAAGTTCAAAATTTTTTAATAACGAAAGGTCAGTTAAAAAAATTTAGTTGTTTAAAAAAATAAAACTTAATGATAAAAATACTTTTTTTAAGTCAAAAAAAGTCAAACATATTAACCAAAAAGTAACTGATAATGTTACATCAATAATTTTATTTTGTTTTATTTAAAATTGTCACATGGACTTTGGAGTGTTGGAGCAAGGAATTCTTTGGCATTGGAAAGTCGGATTTGGAGACAAGGACGGAAGTAGAAAAGAGAAGAAAGAAAGAAGAGAAGAGAAGAAAAAGAGAGTAGAAAGAGAGGTAGAGAGGAATAGAGACAGAAAGACAGAAAGATAGAGAAAGGTTTACTGTTACTCTGGTATTACTGTACTTGCATGCACAACCAACGTACACTGGCCAGTCTACGCATCAACCAGATACCCACTTTCGCCATCTGCGCTTGGATACCCTTGGCGACTAGGGCTTTGACAGCACCCTCTGCCGCCACCGGTGACTCAAAGTCTACAAAGCCATAACCTGGAAAACAGAAAAACACATGTTTAGAAAACTTACTGCTCTCATGAATATTTAAAATTTATACTAAAAAAGAAAAAACATCTTGTTATCTTATGGATTTGAAATGTTAGTTGAAAATAAAGTTGTGATTAAGATAACTAGATATTTTTTATAATAAATAACTGCTACAGTCTAAATAAAATTTAAAAAGTAGTAACTTCAAATTCCTACTATTAACTACTCTAAGTGATATAAAATTCAGCAAACACATGGATAAAATGACAATCCTATAAAATTAAGCGATAATTAACAATAAAGATACTTAACACATTTGATTTAAGTAGAGAATGAGAATAAATTATTTCCGACTAATTTTATAGGATTTCTTTTCTGTGACACATGAACACTGAACACTTTATGCTCGGTAGAATCTACCTTTCATTTCCAAAAATTATCGCTATGCTTGGTAAAGAGTAAAAGTTATTTTTATAATAATGAGGCTACTCTACATTCTACAAAATTACTTAATTGAAGATGGATGGAAAAAACTTAATGAGCAGAGTGCTTATAAATAGTAACTAAACAAGTGAATGAACTTGTAGATAAATGATTGTGTAATTATTGAAGAATATAGACATTTTTATAAGAAAATGTAAGAAAACGTTAATGAATGAAAATCAAATATTATTAGAAAGTTTATACATTATATAAGAAAATAACAATTGTTTATCTACTGATTATTTTACTCTAAACATAAAAATATACAGGAACAAAAAAGAGTAAAAAAAGCTTATAAAGCTCTTTAACTCATTATACTAAAAATACAATAATAAGCAAGTTTTTGAAGTGTAATACAAAGATTAAGGTAATAAAAGATTTTTTAAACTAGTTTTAAAAAGACAATCTAGTTTATTGACTTTAAGTTCTAACAGAAAAAAGGCAATCACGGTATTTTAAGTTTTTTTAACAAAACTTTTGTGACCGCAATTAAAAAAGAGTTTGTAACCGAAAAGTAGAAATTTCAACTAAGTACCTTTACATTTATTTGTATTTTTGTCCAGGATCGCCTTCGTCGAAGTGATAGTTCCGTACCTACAAAAATTATGCCTTAGTGAATCCTTCAATATAAAACGTTACTTAAGATAAAGCTTAATTTGTCAGTTAGAAAGTTTGTGAAAATGTCAAACATTTTGAGGCTTTCAGAATTTCGTAATAGAAGTTCTATTAAAAATTATAACTTTCTATTCTTGTATCTCTCAAAATCGAAACTTTATAGAACTTTTCTGTCTATCTGACAAACTAATACTAATCTTTTCAAGTATATAAGTAAGAATAAGAAGTGTCATGAATGTAATTAAAAAATTCTTAGCCACTATTTGCATTTGACAAACCAGTCAAAGATTAGTAAATTCGCCGATTCTCCATGAATATTAACTAATCTGCAGATAAAAGCATGCTATTTCCAGAGAAACGTCATACTCAAAACTGCGAGCCAGTCAAGATTCACGGACAAAAGTTACAATTCAGACCTGTAAAACTTCTACATTTTTAACTCATTTTAATGAAATCGGATAATAAAAAAGCGTAGAACTTACTGAGAACACATATTAACAAGATCCTTGTCAGTTGTGTTTTGGTTGAGGCCACGTATGTAGAGGTTGGTTTTCGACAACTGCTCCGACTGCTGGCCCTGCATCGCGTTATTGCTAAGGTTAGTACTCATCGTCCCGCTTTGACTACCTGTGGCACTGCTAGAACTACTGTTTGTGTTCGCCGGAGACGAGGCGGTAGGAACTCGTTGTCCTCCATACTGCACGTGGCGTAAGAATGGATGGATGGATTAGTTTCATACAGACATGTTTTTCGACTAAAATAAACGACTATGTACATCCCATTGAAATGAATTGCTTGGAAAATCCACGCGAACGTTCATTTTGTTCATTATTAAACGGCAAAAAGGAAAATGTTTTCTGTTTTAAGATTCTCGGCTATTGTTGGTTGAATTTTCCAAGTGTGATTTATTTTGATGGGATATACTGATTTTTTAGCGACAGTAAAGTCCCGTAATGTACAATAATACATAATTCAAAGAAGTATTTTAAAATGAAATTTTTTAGTGATATTTCATTAAGAATTATTATGTGAATTCTTTTCATAATAGTAACATATTTCCATTTTATATTTGCATAAAAATGTGTCAGCATTTGAGACGGTATACATAGATATGAGTCTTTTGCATACACTTGCAAGTCGACGAAAAATATATTTAGAACTGTTTTAAATTTTTTATTTTATATAAAAATAAGTTTTCCATTATTTTTTGAAGATTTAATAAATAAATAAATAAAATCGTTATCTTTTTAATTTTAGACGAAAACTAACGTAGCATCCATTTGGACATTTAAAACCATCAAATAGAAAATATTCATATGGAGGGCAGCGAGTTAAATGATTAACCTGCACACTCAAGCATTTTAAAATATTTAATTCATTAAAAATTTAGAATATTAAATTGAAATATCAAAAATACAAAATTAAATTTAATAATCATATCAATAAAATTTTACAACCAGTTGATTAAAAGCTATTTTGTGTGCAGGTTTGATTTCGAATGGCATCAGGATTTTTATCTAACAAAGCTCTAAAAAATGCCTTTATTTAAGGACTTCATGCATGACAAATTTTAAGTCTCCTGATCTGACTAATACGAAAAACTACTAGCATTAAAACAGAAGCGAAAAATCGTTGCCGTTACAAAGCCAAACTAAAACTTTCATCTAACCGCCAAGTGCGTAGGCGCGGCAAGTTCAAAAGTCGTACCGCGCTCGACCTGCGCACTATCTATCCTCCCACCCTCACCTCACATACACACACACAGTCAGCCAGTCAGTCACATAAGCAGATATAGAGAGAGAGAGAGAGGCAGGCATACTAACCGACGCGTGCTGGGCGTAGGTCGTGGCACTGTAGGGGTTGGGGTTAGGCGGTATCTGCTGGGCGCTGACGGGCATCTGCGCCACCGCTGCAGCGGCCGCCGCAGCCGCCGCGCTCGGGTACCTCGTGTAGGGCGGATAGCCGGCCGCCGCAGCAGCCGCAGCCGCGGCGTGCGTCGGCGCCGCTCCCCAGGCAGCCGCTGCCGCGGCCGCCGCCGCCCCGCTGGCCCGGTACTGCACGGGGTTGCCGCCCCGCGGCCCGCCGCCCACGCCGCCCTTCAGTCCGTGGCCGCCGCCACCGCCGCCGCCTCCGCCTCCACCGACGCCGGCCCCGCCGACGCCGACCTGGACGCCACCGCCGCCGCCGCCCGCGGCCGGTCCCACGCCGACTCCGCCCCCGGCGCCGCCGCCGGCACCTCCGCCCGCGTTGTTGGCACCGGCTCCGCCGCCGCCACCGCCGCCGGCGCTGCCCCCGTTAGCGCCCGTGTACGTCGGCCGAGGGCCGTTTTGATTCTGAAAAATTCACAAAATTTCCTGTTAGTTACTGATTTTTTTTTTCTTTTTTTTTTTTTTTTTGAGGGCTGATCATGTTGGGAAATTGCTTGGTACAATGAGATTGAGAACTAGGATTCTCTCTGGGTGACACTTGAGTTTTAATCATTTCTAAAAAGCTACATTTCCGAGTGGAACGGAAAAAATATGCAAAATGAAATGACTGCGCTTGAAGATCAGAGCGGTTTTTGTCGTCGATGTCGAGCATCCCTAGACAAAGCGCTTCAAAAGCTCTTTCTTTCGCGTCATACTTCCCCAAAAAACGGTGAACAATGTGTATCTATGTCAGCACTTTACCCATTTTCCTTCTAGTTCAATCAAGGCCACGAAACTTTCATGAGTCTTTAAGCTTGCAAGCTTCAAGTTCACTTACTCCGTGTTCTAATAATTTTAAGCCAAACCGCTCTAAAACACTTATAAAATCTATACTTCCATTATTAGAAAATATCATTTGTCCACCCTTATCTTATAAACATGCCTAGATAAGCCAGATTCGCATTATTGGCCGACATAAATTTCCTGCACCCATGACCTGCATGACGGCTGCCTCTAGTTTACCGATATACGCGTCCGAAGTATGTGTGACCACGAGATTCGCCAAACACCTCCAATATGCCAGAATCCGTAGAATTTAACGTTGACGTGTGACATGCCTATATGCGCCTAAATGTCACGTAGGAGACGCGTGTGTAAACCGAATTCTGCTTTTTGTACTTAATGACTGGTAGTAAATGTAGTTGTAACAATATTTGCTATTTATCCATTTCAATCGTAAAAAAGGTATGAAAAATAACAATAACATAACTTTTTATATGCCGATGGAATGATTCACTAAAATATAGAATTTAGTTAAGTACGTTTTTACAAATTCTAACGAAAGTGACTTTTCCAAAATAAACTTAATCCCAAAGCTCGCAATATACTAAACCGTGCTATCACGATGAGAAAATTAAGTAGAGCCTAATTAGTACCTCATTAGGTTCTATTAAGATTAAATCAATTATAGTAATATTAAGTCCCTAATGTCTAACAGCCCTAACAGCCTCATTAAGAAATACGAATTTCAGAATATACTCAACTACCCAAATTTTTACTCGGCAATAATTCTAACGCGAATACCAATCCGCAAGATTACCATCAGTCGCTACCTCTCACCAACTTCCTCCTCTTCAAACCCACTCCACCTCACAATAAAAAAAAATTACCCATCACTCCCCAATCTCCAAAACAAAAGCACAAAAAACCTCTCATCACTCCCAACTCTAACCCACCCTCAACACCATCCACTTCCTCCTCGAGCCACTCTCCTACACACACATTCACAACGACGCTCCGAGCATCACTCATTTACAAAGCCGGCCGGCGCGTTATTTATTTTTTCGCCGCGCGTGCGTGCGACGCTTTATATCGTCGAATCGCGTGACGCGAAAAACAGCCGCGCGCCGGCAACGCACTCGATTCTCTCGCGTTCGCGCGTTGACGCGCCGACGAATTCCTTACGCGCGCTCGCGTGCGATCGCTGTATATACACGCGTGCGACTCTTTTTCATTGGGTGGGTGAGAGCGGGGATGGCGTGAGCTTCTTGATGATGATTGTATCGCTGGTGTGGAAGGTAGATTCGATGTATGGATGGGTTGGGAGGATCCAAGGTTTTGTAGTTTACGTGAATCGGTTTTTTCTAATGATGAATTTTGATGATTTTTTGATGCTTGGCGCAGTAGGCGAATCGTTTTTAATGTTTAACGGAACGGAGCGGCAAAAAACGTACCACTAAGTCAAAGCAAGCGTAAATTATTCAAAAACTCGACGTATATCCGTAGTCAAGTCAAAGGACTTTCGGCTCTTACACGTAAACTCGCGTGTAGTCCGTAAATTTTTACCACAGCCAGGAGCCTCCGTTGATTTTCCCAAAAATCGTTACACCGGAGAGCTTTCAGATTGAACGTCGACGCGGAACTAAAATTAGGTTAGTCGCCGCTTTATTAAGCCAAAGCAGAAACGTTGCCGATCGATACGCTTCAATATGGGACCCTGCGGCTCTCCGCGTAACGATCGGGGGCCGCCGACTTTTTTTAGGCTTCCGCACGCGCGAGCCCAAAACCCACGCGTCCTATACGTCTGGAGTACAGGAGGATATTGGAGAGTGTACGCCCTTTGCGGTTAATCGCGCCTGTGTTGTGTGTTTTGGCCGGAGAAATTGAATTTCGTGAGCGTGAATATGAACCGAGGCGAGGTTTTCGTGCTGAGAGAGTGGTTGGAAAAAGTGTTTTTTTTTAACGTTATTTATAATCACGTAATTGGGAGACGTTTCAAGTATACAGCAGGAAAATTTGTAACATTAAGAATATTCTATTATGATGAATTCTAGCACAACAGCTTTACTTTACTAAAAAAGCATCTAAAAAATCTGAACAATTTATCAAAAGTTAATAGAGAAAAGCGCTCGTACGCATGTTAACCGCAAGGCTCGCCGAGCGATTAGCCGGCTTAATTCCGCATAGCTCTCGTGCGCCGATGCAAAAATAGCCCCGGCAAAATTAATATTCCCTCGGCGAGTCAAGCGAGCAGAAACCAACAGATGCGCCGCCGCTAGGCTGCCTATCGGGAATCCACAGCGAGATGTAAGACGTGAATAAATGCGCAAGCCGCGTGTATACCTCTAGGCCGCGCGCGCATATAAAAGCGCCACGAGATTAGGTTTCAGGCGTGTGTGTATATACCGCGAAGCGCGAGCCGGCTCAGAGCGGGCGCATCGAAGCGCGCCGTCGATTCTCCTTTTTCTTTCTTTCCGGCCAAGAAAATGCACGGGAGTCAGCTTCTTTGCGAGGGAGAGCAAGAGAGAGAGAGAGAAGGAGATAACAGCTGCTGGAATGCGCCTTGGTAAGCGGATTGCCGCCGCGAACAAAGCGATAAGAGTCGAAAAGGAAAAACCGGTGTGTCGGTAACGAATTAGCATGCGTAGGCGCGCGCTCGCGAGCGAGTATTATTTTGTCGATGGATTTTTGAGTGAGAATACAGGCGCGAGCGCGAGGATAAGATAGCGAGGCTATCTGCCTGAGATTACGAGCTTCGCGTTCGAGCAAACAAATCGGCGCGCGTTTAAAGTTTGAGGAGAGCGCGTTTGGCAGGCTTCGAGAGCCGGAAATAAGTTGAGGGTGTTTCCTTTTGTTTTGATTGTCTGGCGCGTATTGACGCGCTGAGGTGTAGCCTCGGCGCGGGTGAACGCACTTTTCTTTTGTGAGGAAGGGGCAAGGTTGCGGATGATTGTTGAGGAAAGATATTGTGATGTGTGTTGTTTGAGAGTGAATGGTAATGCTTGGTTTAAATTTTCGATTTTTGTAGGTTAATAAGTAAAATTGCTAATTGGATTTTTAGATTTTACTTAGAATTCTTTAATATCTAACAAAACTGTCGAAATTAGTCAAAAAAATGAAAATAACCGAATCATGTCTTTAAGTAAATAAAATGATCAAATATTTCACAAATTAAAAACTTAACAAATTGCAGACTTTATTTATACCACAGTTTACTAAATTATTTTCAAAAAGATAAGTAGTAATTTTCGAAATCACTTTTTGACACCGCAATTTTAAAAAAATTCCAAAACTTATCGACT
>UELX01003018.1:0-26176 GCA_900480035.1 Eupelmus urozonus
GCCGACGGCTCCAGGTCACCCTGAAGGGCTCTCGGTGCCCTCCGCCCGCCAGCGCGCGCCCCTTTTTCGCGGCATTTTTTTTTCTTTTTTTTTTTGCAGTAGCAGCAGCAGCAGTCGCCACCCCCCTCCACACACCAGTGGGCTTAGCCTACTTTTGCGCGAAATTCATTTTTCGCGTCTACGCGCGTGTCCTTTTTCTGACGCAGCCCCGAGATTCCCGATTATACGTGTAAGCCGCTGGAGGTTAGCGCGCGAGGTTGGCGCGTTCCGCGAGTTTATATGCGCTCGAGCCTGAAAAGAGTGGTGGGGACCCGTCCGACCCGAGCCTGGAGTCTTACTACTTACGTAAAGCCGCGTCTGACCGGACGCGGCTCGTTCTACTTGAAAGAGTAAATGCTGGAGATGAGAGAGAATGGGGGAGAGCCTAAAAAGGGTGTAGAGAAAAGGTGAGGATGGCAGGAGGAGGGGAAAGATAGAGAAAGGGAGGCTGGTCCGCTAGTGCCTATAATTACTTTGAGAAAGCCCTTTTACGCTTATCCCTATCTTTTAGACGGCGCGCTTTCTGCTACCGTCGCTCGGACAATGAGACTATCTCTTGATACCGGCAATTTCGCTGTTGACGTTGCCGCGACGCTGCTGCTTTTTATTTTATTTGTACCTTGAGGAACGAAACTATGGGCTTTGTTTTGGTGCTTGTGTACCGGGTTGGTTGAGCGAGAAATTACTGGATGCTCGGGAAAGGATTGGGATTTTTAATTTACGTTGGGGAAGAGTCGGGAGGTTGGTGTCTTTGCTGGGGAGGCAGATCGTTTTGACGACTGCAAAAATAGTGAGGGCAATGCGGGGCCACTTGCCGCAGGGCTCGAAATTATTTTTGGATCGTGCCGGCGCGGACGCGTTTTGAAAATCTTTTGGGGATGTTTGGGTAGCTTTCATTTTTTTTTTTTTTTCGTACACTTGATGTTTTTTTGAGTAAGAATTTTGTTTTGAATATTTGTATTGTAATTTCGTTTTGAATGTTACAAAAATATGATACTGTTTTAGAGATGAATGATAAAATGTTGAAAGATGCTTTTAATGATATGAATTTGGCATGCTCATTATATTTCCATTATTAAATATAAATTACATTTGTAATTGCAAAGTGCCATCTCTTTGTATTATTTTAAAAGCTTTCAGTTATAGCATTCGGTCACGAAAACAGAGTATATTTTTAATTATCCTAAATAATTTTAAAGTACACATGGATGAATATTACAATTTTTATAATTGAGGAATTTGTAAAAAGTTTCCAATGAAGTGAAACTTAATTAAACTCTTATTTTTCATACATTTTAATTTTAATATTACACTTTTCAGTTTTTTAGTTTAATACATATCGTTCAATTTTTTATTTGCAATTCTTTAAATATTTTAATTAAAGACTCATAAATATAAAACCGCTCCAGTAAGAAAAATTGTTTTTGATACTCAATTTTAACTTTAAATGGTATTCATTTCATTTTTCTTACATAACTGCATAATAAAGTTCTGAATAAGCAAAACTGCAAACCGTGTAAAATTTTTTGTATAACAATTCATTTCTTACTTCTATACTACGCTTTATACTGTTATTATAATCATATCGGCAAAAGAATTTAGGATTCAAATAGTTCTGAAATAAGATAATTAATATAACGACACAAACAGCCGACAATACTAAAATTCGTTAATACATGTCCCATCCATAAATCACATAACATCACTCATTAATTTCCATTCCCACAATGAATAATTTTTCTCAACCATCAATCCCACTGCCTCTAATCCTTCACCATCAATCCCCCAACCACCCGTTCTCAATCAGCAAATTACCAAAAAAATCCCAATTATCCTAAAATCCACGTCGAAAATATAGAAAACAACGACGAAGCCATCTCCTTAATACACAGCTCAAAGAGGCCGCGCTCCTTTACATAAAAAAAAAAAAAAAACACGAACCCGAAATCAAAGAACGCGCCTAACAGCCTGGAAGGCTCGCCGGCATAATAAAGGAAAATCGCGTAGCTGCAGCAGCCGTTAGTTCTTCCTTTCTCCGGTTACACAGAGCCTTAGGAGTAGGCAGCTTTCGTCTGCGTCTTCTTAGAGCCTGAGACTAGTGCAGTGTAGGTAACGACGTCACGGCGAAGCCGAGGCTTCAAAGAGGCGTCGTTCGCCTTGAGCTTCTTGGTAGTAATGTGGCATTAAGGGGAGGCTGGGTGTGGGAGGAAATATTTCTGGCGGCCGTGTGTTTGCGTACGGTTTTTAGGCGAGGTAATTAATTTTTAATGCACGCGATGGGTATAGGAGTTTTGTGATTTTAGGGACGCAGAAACGCTCGTTACGTAGACGTCGTAATCGTCAGATCGGGACTGTTTGCATACGGATTTCTGGAGCAATTAAAAAAGCGCCTAACGACTCTATTTTCGGCGCCGGAATCGCGCTCCTTCTAACTCTCTGGCGTAATTAGTCATTAATTAATTCATTTATTCGCGCCCTTAATTAATGCATCCGCACCTGTCCACCCTTGGCCCTCGGTTAATCTAGCCAGCCATCGTCGCTCATCAGCGCAATCGCAAACCCGTTGTCATCACTTTCTCGAAAAAATAAAGTCACAAGCCGCAGTTCTTTTTTCGGCCGAAAAATAAAAGATTTCGCAAGATTTGCATTTCTCTTTGGCGAGAGCTTGCGGCGCCGTTATCAGCTCGTCTATCTCGGCTCTCTCTCACTCGAACTCTAAAATTACATCGAGCAGCGAGAAGTGGCGTATAGGTGCCGGCCGAGCGGTGTGTAAGTAGTGCAGTGGCAGGCTCAACCTAGACACGGCACTGCTGTGGGGGACACGGAGAGCTTGCAAGCTCTCTGTGCCTGTTCCTTAAACACCTTATATACGCGCTCACGGATACACTTGCAGGATCCAGCGTGTGGCTTTGAACGTACTTAAGTGCGTGGGTGGGGGTGGTTTCAGCATTCCATATGGGGGATTCTATATGTGCAGAGCTTTTTTTAAGCTATAGGATCGAACAAATATTTTTAAAGTATTAAACTTATTATGAAAGAAGTGTGTGAAATACTTTGGAGATACTTCATTAGTTGGTATAGGATCTATAAGCTTAGCCCCTCTATATATGGCTCTTGTAGTCTATATGAGCATGCGGAATCTCGGCTCATAGAATACCATGGGATATGAAAGATATCTTATGTAGATGTACCCCGAGTAAAAGAACATGCATTCCAGCACGTGCGCACACATGCTTACACACACACGCACACATGCACACAGTCATCCCTAGAGAAGCGTGAAAAGTCGCTCCAAGACAGAAACAGTTGCCAGAGCGCTTGCGTCGCCGAGGAGAAAAAAGCACGGCTCTCTCGCTCTCGGCTCTCTACGTCATAGGTATAGCCCCTCGGCGCACACATAAGAGCGAGAGAGAATCGCCTGGTGTCGCTGGCACAGCCGCTGGCCCGCGCAACGTTAGGGGCGTCTCCTACGTTACGATCCCCCCTGCCTGCCTGCCTGCCTGCGCGCGCGCAGACACCGCACAGCCACACAGAGAGAGAGAAGAACCGGGACGCTGCAGCTGTGAGAAAGAGAGAGGAGAGAGAGAACGGCGGCAATATCGCCACCGCGCGAGTATAGAGCGAGCGGCGGCGCGCATACATAGTGTAGAGAGAGAGAAAGGCCAGAGGGGCGCACGCGCTGCTTTTTGCCCACAACTCTGTGTGTGCTTGCCAGCGGACCACCGCCTTTAGAGCAGCAGCGGCCAGCAGCCAGACTCGCCGCGATCGGCCGCGCGCCCGCGTCAGAGAGAGAGAGAGAGCCGCGTGTGTGTGTCTGTGCTTCACATCCCAGCCTTTTTGAGAAAAAACAGAGAGAGGAAGAGCCCTGTATTATAAGCTGGAATTCGCGAGTGCTGCTGCACTGTATATAGGAGAGAGAGACTTTCTCCCTCTCTGTGTATAAGCTTTCAGCCCCCAGCAGCACGCGCTCTCTCAGTGCCACCCCCCCACGGCGCACGAGCGCGCGCGAGCGATAGTTTGCCGCGCTCTCGGCGCGATATACTCTCTCTCTCTCTCGCCGTGTGTCTCGAGCGCGCGAGACTCGAGTCCGCCTAGTGCCGTTATATAGAGCAGCAGCCATCGCGCGGTTAGTGCCGCCGCGTACAAGACACTGGGGCCGCTCGAAGGAGCCGAGGTATATAGTGCGAGTCGGTGAGAGGGAGAGATACACAGAAGAGGCATGAGGAGGAGGACAGGAGCGAGCGGCTCGCCGCGGGCCCGCCGACTGCCGGACGTGTAGCCGCAGAGCGGCCAGAGAGCAGAGTGCTGCAGAGCTTGCGGACGGGTATACCTTAAGGGGGAGCCGGTGCGCCCTCGTGCGCCAGACGGAGGAGAGCAGCTCGCTGCGGACCCGGAGATTTTCTGCGCCCAGCCGCTACTTTCGGTGAGTCCGTATGTCCCTTGTCTGTCTCTCTGACTTGCGTCTGTATATATGTCTCCGCGTGTGTGTGTGTGTGTGTGTGTAGTCTGGCTTTTCTCTGCGCGAGCGCTAGCCCCGGGAATGCAGCGCCCTGGGCATCAGCAGCAGCAGCAGCTACCGCGAAGGGTAGTTTTCGCGGCCGCCGCAGTTGCCGTGCCAGATTCTAGAATTGCGCACGGGGGTGGTTTTTCGGGTGTACACCTGCCGCGCGCCAGCTGCCCGACAGTATATACTCCTCCTGCTGTGCTTTTCTGGAAATGGGGGCGCGGAGATATGGCTTATGTCGCTCTCTCTCTCTCTCCCCGCGTTAGAGACGTTATTTTCCTCGCCGGGGGCTGCTCCGGGGGTGTCAGCGCCCTCGGCACGTAGCCACCCCTCCCTACACCCCCCCCCCTCCTGATTTTTCGGGGGGGCTGAAGCCGAGCATCCGAGAGCTGAAAAGGAAACTCGGACGCGAGGCTTACTCTCACTTTATAGGCGAAGGTGTGGTGCAAGCTCGTGTGTGTGTGTGTGTGTGTGTGTGTGTGTGTGTGTGGTTTGCTCTCGCCCTTGCTGCGTGTGGAAAAAGGTAACGCGCGCCTGCAGCCGCGCGCATTGATTCGCACTCCCCCCTCCCTCCGCTGATTTTTCTTCTCTACTGGCAACGTGCTTTGCGGGGGTAGACTGCTTTTCTTGGGCTCGAGCGGAGCTTGCGCGCGCAAAGCCCCGCTGGATTTACTTAGCCTGCCTTTTCGTGGAGATGGGTCTGGTTTTACTTTCGTTAGGGCTGCCTATGAGCGCCATTGACTTGTTACTTTTGGCCTGTGTTTTTCCCTGGGTGTGGGCGGATGTGTACACCAGTGTCTAACCAAGCCAGAGTCACAGTTCGTGAATTCCGGGGAGGTATATATAGGCAAGTAGTCCGTGTGATTCTCGACGCGTTGAATTTCTGAAAATGTCGCGTGAAAAAGCTGTGTGTGTGTCGAGGCGAGCTCTCGGCTGGCGGTGTATATGTAATGCTAGGTCACTCTCCTCGGCGTAACTACAGCTGACACATAATTTTCTCATAAATAATTGCGCCATCCATTTATACCGCAATTACCGCATATTTTATGCACGTTATTTATATACGGCATGCCTTATTTAGTACGCGCGCGAGCTACATTTCATTATCGATTGAGCCAAGTGCATCGCCTTAATTTCTTTTTTTCGCGCAGCTCGCTCCGACTATGTGTTACGCTTGTATACCCCTTCGACCGAAGCCAGAAATCGCGACCTCAAAAACCACTTTTTTCAAAATTCAAATACTTAGGGATGAAAAAAAAATCGCGTCCTTGTGTGGCATGTCTGAGCAGCAGCCAGATTCGCTGGCTAGGCTATATTGACCGTGCACTTGTGATAATTGATTGTGCAGTGGAGGAGAGAGAGACAGAGCTTGCGACTGGTGCATACACGGTTTTGAATAAAACACCGGCTAGTTCAGCGGGCGCGTCGTCCGCGTCTATATATACGCCTCACCGGCGGCGGTGCGGCGGCTTTTTCTACTGCGCCGGTTTTCTTAACCTATACTCGGCTGCGTTCTTCAAGCTTTTTATCCTTACGAATTTTAGGTTTCTTGTAGGATTGCGGGCCCGTGTTGGGTTGATTAATTTTGCGTAAGCGAAAGCTTGTCGTTACACTGTCTTTTGACGCTGCTGCGCATGTGCAGAAGGCAATGTTTGCACTTAACGTTGTACTAAGGTTACAGAATTAAGGGGACGAAAGTTCCGTGAGGGTATTTTAATTACCTGAGCGGGCGACTGTTGCGGTTTCGTTAAGACGCGCGAATGCCGATAACGGAGGAGCGAGTTAATCCAGGAGCGCGTCCTAAACAAATCATTAATCCTCGGCCACGCAAGTGCGAGAGCTCGTAAATCTAAGTTTATCGCTTCGCGCTACTCTGCGCCTGTTCTTATACTGTGTTTCTTAGCCTACTGTCCTGTTTTTGCTTTCTACACTGTAGTCCTGTTCGAACAGTTTTCGACGTTAAAGTAATTCGAAGCTCCAAATTCACATTCACCTCGATCCCGAAGACCCAAAAATCCAGCGACATCTCAGCCACCCCCATCCAAGCCTCACTTTGCATATCCCCAGCAATCATCCGGCGCTCGATTACAACAGTTCTGATTAACGAGCGCGTTAAGCAGCGGCACCAAAAGGGTTGGATAATCGAGGGCTGTATCTGCCGCCCCCGCCTCTGAATTAGGTCAGCGCGTGCAGCGCGCGCGCGCCTCGGATGTATATACCCCCTCAGCTTTTTGCAACCGCCTGCACACACTGGCCCCGTGTGTGTGTGTATGTGTGTGCGACTGACGTCACTGCGGTCGTTCAACGAGCTCGAAATCGCGCGGGGGAGAGAGAGAGAAAGTCGATGGGGGGAAAAAGAGCGAGCCTGCGCCGATGTGGCGGCGTGGCCCTAGCTACAGCCGGGCCGAAGAGGAGGACGAGCCCTGCAAGAAGGGGGATAGGCCATGAAAACTCGCGGCTCTAGGTCAGACTGTTTGTGTGTGTGTGTATGCGCTGATATAGGGAGGAGGATGGAAGGGTGGATGTGTGGATGGGAGAGTGACTCCGGGGAGGATTGAGGAGAGATGCGCGAGGTTTGGTTTTTTTTTGCTTCCGGGAGGGAGGGAGGTTTTTTTGGGAAGGTGGTGTGACGTCGAGCGTGGATGTGGTTTTGTTTTATAGGAGAGGTGATTGCTGAGGGAATCGGGAGTTGGATGACGTTGGTGGGATGGATCGGTTTTTTTTATTGGGGTTTGAGATGGGATTTTTTGGATGATTAATGGTTAGTGGTTTTGGATAGTTTTGGGAAGATTAAATTAATGGCGGGATTTGTGGTTCTCGAGTTAATTTGCTATTTTGTTTGAAGGCAAGTGACGCGAAATTTCGAGAATTTTTTCAAGTGGATTTTTACATTTTCTGTAAGCTTTTCAGACTTTTTCTCGGGGAAATTCAAGAAAATAATCTTTTTTAAGTATTATTCTGCTTATCTCTACTTTTTATTCCGCTGCGATGCTGTAACTGTAACAATTTTGAATTCACTTTAATGCTTCTTTTAAAAAAGGTGCAGTGCTTTTTATTAAAAAAAAGAAAAAGAAAAAAAAATAACGTTAGGCCTTTGAAGCTATAAAACACGGAATTCGAGGTACATTCTTGTACTTTTTGAAATTCCGCACACATTCTTCCGCTGAAAATTCTTCGGAGAAGGTACAGATTTTATATTGCTCATAAATTTAACTCTTTTCTGAAATACGCAGGCATAATTCATAAAGTTTATTATACATCAACGGCGCATTGTGCCGCTTTAGTACTAACGTAAACGTTGACTACTCATATTTAAAACTAGAAGGCTTAATTCAAAACCAAAAAAAAAACATAAATCACGTTAAATAATTAATAAATTTAAAAATCCTAAACGCCCCTTCCCCCTATCAAATCCCACTGGATAAATAAATTTTCTATCTAGACAATTTCAAACTAATCCCGGAATATCCTCGGTATATATTTACCAAAATGGCAGAAGTCATTAAAACTTTAGATTCCATAAAATGTACGAGCAGCACACGAGCTTTCGAACCTTAAAAGTGTCGCTCTAGCCGCCCTACGTGACGTGTTTCCATATACACGAAAGCCAGTAATAAATATTTTATGAGAGTATTGCACTTTATTCGAATTCCTCGACGATGAAAAAAGGATTAAGTCGTATTTTACTTAAGAATTATTAGAAATTTTCGTTTATGAGATTCAGGGGTAGTAAACGCTTGATGGCATCGTTAAACCTTTGCCCTCGCGCGCGTAAACTTGTTTTAAAAATTCTCTTTGAACCATGAATTAGTTATTCCGAATGCTGACGAAAATTTAATTTTTGGTTTTGGTAGTTTTATTAGGGTAACGAGTTAATCAATTTATAACATTAATGGATGTTAGGTATTACGAAAGAAAAATAAAATTCAGTTATAAATATTCAATTTTAAAACATATTTAATACATTGATCGATGGCATAATAAGAAATTAAAACGTTAAAACAAACATTAAAATAAACATAACAAATGACCTGTTTTATATAAATAAAACAGATCCAATTACACCCCCGTCAAATCGCTTCGACACTGAAATCGATTCTCTCAAAAGCATAAAACAAATTTTCAATCTACATTATTTATCCAAGACAAAAACACACAGCAAAAACAAGCCGCTCACATCACCAATCCTCCAACCAGCCCATTCACAATCATATCATCACTGTACCTTCCAATCTCGCTTGTCCTTTAATTAGGATTATACAGCTCCCGACGCAAGTTAAACTTTAAGTAGATAAGGCCCGAGTTTGTCCATCCACCGCGGAAATCCGCGCTGGAAATTGTTTCTCCAGCGCTTCGTCGCATAACGGAGAAAAAAAGCGAGCCACGCAAGTCTAATGTTTACTTAACGAAGATTTTTTCTTTAAAAAAAAAAAAGAGGGCGACAGAAGAAAACCAGAATAAACTTTCGTCGCTGTTTTTCTTTCGCCTTTCGCTTGCGTATAAGTAGATGCAGTCGGGTCCGGTAAGACGCGGCCTGCACAGGGAAAAAGTTCGATTCAGTGGGGGGGAGAAGAAGACGTCGCCGCGTGGGGCTATATATACACTTTCTGCGCTGGCGCGCGTCTTTTCTTTATTCAACTTCAGTCGCGGTGAATTTAATTCATTGAACTCGGCTCCGACTTAATGCTCTGTATAATTAACTTTGCGACGTTGGAGAATGGAGAAGCGGCGGTGGGTCGGTTGATTTTTTTTTTGTTTTGGGTGTGAGTGAATTTTTGGTTTGAATTTTAATGTGGATCGTTTTGTTTGTGGCGTGGGTTGATTGTAGGTCTGGCATGACGTTTTTAATATTATAAAAAGGTTTGTTGTTTAAAAGGTATTAATATAATGAAAGCACTTTTACTTTGATGAAATGAAGTTTACATTTTATGATATTTACAAAATGTGAATGTATCATGTAATTACATTAATATTTTTTATTAAAAATAAAAGAATCTTGTAATTATAGTTGCTCTTTGACGAATTTTAAAATATATTTAAAATAAAAACACTAAATCATTTGATTTTTATATCTTTTATGAAATTACATTTCATAAATCTAAAAATACTTTTAATAAATCAGTTAGTCAATACACTTTGTGCATATACTTTTTATGCACATAAAATAAAAATGCATTTTTTACCATGTAATAGACAGAGACTACGCTCATATAAGCTAGTGTCCCCTTTTCGAAGAATAAAAAAAAAACAATCCCAGAAATTCAAAAGGCAACATTTTCTTTAGAAACACAAACTGTTTTCAAACCGCGCAAAAATCCACTTCCACTTCCACCGCGCTTCTTTAAGCAAAAAATGCCCCATTCAAAGCCCCTTTAAATTTCCAATTCCGCGTGCGCGCCTAGTTATTTCGCTAAAAAGCTAAGTAACCAGAAGAAATGATAAATTGAAGCGTAAAATCTCCGAGCGTTAAGCTGAAGTGTCTTAAGCCGTATACACTAGAAGGCAAAAAAAAAGCGAGAGAGCCGCTCGTAAGAGTTTTATGCAAATGCATTTCGTGCAGGGGCTAGAGCTAGGGCCGAGGTATTTAGAAAAAAGCTGCGCGACTAAAAAATCCCAGAAGGCGCGGTGCATTTTCGTGTAAGGAAAGTGTGTGAAAAGAAACGGAAAGAAGAGTCTCTGCGCGGGGGAGGGCTTGAGGGAAAAAAACAGCTTAATTACAAATCAAGGAGCGTGAAAAATGCGAACGAGCTTGCGCGAAGCTCTCTTTCTCTGCTTTTTTGCCGGGAAAAAGCGTGATGGTAACAACGGGCAGGGCTGAATTACAGAGTGTTGAGGAAAGTTGGAGTGATGATTACGAACTAATAAATAGAGTGAGTGGTTAAGTTTCCTTTTTTTAACTTGATTGTTATTTTTAAAAATGGGATGTTTATAAATAAAAGTGGATTGATAAAGCACTCGGCGAGGTTCTAGTTTGAAAGTGCATATTTTATGCTGAATGTTTAATAAGGCCTTTGTTTCGAAAGAAAGAAAAAGAATGAAATCGCGCTGGGGAATTATACTTTTTAAATGGGCTGAATACATTTTCTTACATCCCTCAACAATTTATTTACCCAAACTTCTATCCGCTAAGCTCCCAAGAAAAAACCTTCGCCGTTCCAAAATTCCAAAAGCAACTCGCCAAGCAAACCGAAAAATCCTATTAACCATACCTCGAAACGTAAAAATAATTACGTCAAATCCCTCCAGCGCCGCGTTTTATTATTGAATCAACTAGCGCCGCCGAATAAAACACGCTGGCCTTTTGTTTAAATCCCAGAGGCATCCTCAAAAAAGCCCGCCATGCGTCAAAAATAATCCCGCATAAACACGGCGAGGCGCGCGCTTATCTCCTACAGCCGCTCAGAAGAAAAAAGCGGCGCGGCAGCCATACGTTAAACGTGGCCACGCAGCGGAAGAGCCGAAAAGCTCGCTCAGGGTAGTAGAGAGAGAGAGACAACAGCGGGTCTCTGGTGCTGGCGTGGCTCGCCGCAAATCCGGGATAATTCGGTAAGCGGGCGTATATAAATAAATGCGAGCCACGAGGTAAATAAGAGAAGACATTTTCCGAGCGACGTGGAGGAAGGGAAGCGCGAGGCAATAACCGTATCGGTATGCGTTTCATAAGGGGTAATGGGAGGATGCGCTGGGTATCTTTTAGAGTTTAAGGTGAGGTTGCTTGGGGAGGTGGGGATGGGTGGTGTGAAAAGGGGATGATGTGGGTGGGGGTGTTTTGTTTTAGTGAGTTTTGTTCGGATGGAGATTTGGGATTTTTCTTGGGTTCTTTGTGGAAAGAAGTTGGGTTAGTGCGGGAGAGAGTAGTGACTGGTGATTTTTGTCAATGGAGGTGGGAGGGTTTATTTGGAGGTGAGAAAATTTTGGTTGGTGAAAAAATATTTTTTGTGAGAGAAATTACACTAAAAAGTGGGTGGTTTTAATTTAAATATTATGTCATATTTAAATTATTTAAGTTGCTTTAATGTTTTATAAAAATGCCATATTTAAAAGACTATCAAGTTTCGTGGTTTGTTTGACCCTTTTATAAACAAGGTATTGATTCTGAAATCTGTATGTAATCTATCATGAACCGTGTATTGGTTTTAGGTAAATTTGTACACTTGAACAAGTGAAGAGTAACTTTGATGAAAAAAATACGGTGTTATTTGATCTTACAGATTTTAAAATAATCAGAAGCATTTATGTTTTCATTCAATATAATACAATAATTATTAAAGGAAATTATTGAACGAATTAAATAAATTCATTCTTTAGTAAAGTAATTTAATATGAAATTAAAATTGCATTAATAAATAATATTATTATACCTTGAAGAAGCTTTATAATTTGTTAAATCTTTTCAGTCAAAGACAGGAGAAATAATTAATTAATTTGATTTTGTTCAGAAATCGTAAATCCAAAAAAGCCTTTTACTGTTTGTAACAAGTCAAGGTATATATAAATTACATGTACGCGTTAATTAATTTATTCTCTTGCCTGTATTCCGCAGTCTAAACCCGTATAACGGTCTTTTTTTTATTTTCTCATCCACTATTTACATATTTTTCAAGCCTGCATATTCATGAAATTTTTCTTTTTCAGTTTTTTTACTACTCGACGCACACGCAACAATTAATCTACTTACTTTTGTTATTTTTAATCATTTTCACTCATGCGTGTTTAATACATTTTCATATAACTTTTCATCCACAAAAACGGCATAAAATGAAAAAACTCTTTTAAACTAACCATAAAAATGTTTGCATAACAAAACCAACCAACATTATCATTACTTTCCAAACTTTATTATAATAATTCAACATCCATAGACCAAACAAAATCGCATCTCTAAATTCACTTCCTAGCCCAAGCCAACAACGACCTCCAACCCCACCCACGCAAACTATCCAAAACCCTTTCCCTAACAAATCGACAAATCGAGCTCAAACCCTTCTACAACATTACATATACAGCAGACCTACATACACCATCCTCCAACACAACATATAGGTACATACACCAGCGCGCGAAATTTTCGTCGTTTACACAGCCGCCCGCGCGTGATAAAGCCGATAAACCGCGCGCTCTGGGCCCGGCCACTTTGTTTCTCTCTCTCTCTTTTACGCAACAGCTCTTTTTTTCTATCCGAGTATGATGCACATATAGGTGTGTAAACTCCGGGCGGTGAAAGGCCTTTTTGAATTTTAGATTTTTAGAATTACCCGAGCATTTCTGGCAGCGCCCCGGGATCGCTCGCTTTCATAAGCTCTCTCTCTCTCTCGCTCTTTCTGTCGTGTGTTGCACGTATGTATATACGCAGAGCCGGTAGCCTCTAGCGCGCTTTCGTGGTTATTGCGGCTTGATTTTCCGGGAAATCGAAAAAGCGTTTATGCGGCGCTGGGTTATTGTTGTTGCGCTCGCGGTGGGAAAATTAGAAGTGGCGGATTACGCGGGAATGTTTAGTGCTGATATCTGATATGGGTTTACTATCGGAATCTATCGGTTATTTGAATTTGTTGTGTTTTGATAGTGTTTGGGATCGATTGGGGAAGGATGTTCTTTTTTTTGGGTAAAGTGGTTGGGTGGATAAGGATTGTTTTTGGAATTTAAATAGGTTTGGTTGTGTCAAGTTTGTCGTTCTGCCTGTGTGTAAAAATAAAGCATTTTGGAACTTGGTTTATGATGTTTTTAGGATTTATTTTTACGCTAACGAATTCTATTTGCTTATTAATGTTTATGCCGCTTTTAAACGTCAATTTACATGTAAAATTGGTGAAAAGAGAAAATTTTACGTTAATTGAGCGAAGTAAGACTCATTCTAAATAGTGCTACCCTATCTGGCAAATTATTATGGTATTATTTTATAATAAATTTAAATAGTCTCTATTACCAAAGCTCTCATAGCGTAGATAAAACCATTAAATATATATATATATTTTTTTACTTCTCATTTTTCTTAAAAGTATTTTATATTTTATCTAATTATACTGTATCTAATATACTGTTAATAAATTTAATACGTACGTCTTCTAGAACTAACATTTTTGAAAGGTACATTAAAAGAATAATTAATTAATTAATTTTAATAAAAATGTACGTGAAACTTTTAATATTTGCATTAAATTCAACATAAATTTGCCCTACATTTAATGCACTATGCATTTTTTTCTTTAAACTTTGTATCAACGATTTTGCTTTCGGTACATGTACTTTAAATTTAAACTGAATCGAGATTTCGAATTCCGAAGCTTCATTTGAATTAATCAAAAATTTATTTGTGTTAACTCTCTCGAAATTTCCAAGTTTTAAATTGCGAACTTTTTCAAAAAAATCCCGGAAATTTCAATAAAAAATTCAGAAATTCCCGTCTTCACGATCTATTTATTCCGAAGGAATTCCAGTTCCCAAAGTAAATTTGCAATGATCAAATTGAGTCGAACTGCTCATCCTTTGAGGAGTCCTTCCGGCAAAGCGTTGCTAGCCCATCGAGTTAGCCCTTTGCCCAACTCTCTCTCTGTACCTAGTAAGCACCTTGTGTTAATAAAATAGCCGAATTAGCATGCCTTAGTGTGATTAACAAGCCAAATCCGTCTCGTGCAAACTGCCTTCGTAATGCGCGTCGGGCGTCTAAACAAAAGGGGGGAGAAGGTTGGAGTAACAAAGGCTAATTAGTACTAATCCCTCAACAGTGGAGACAAATAAAGGACTAATTAAGTCCTGCCCTACACCATACGAATAATCCTCAATCTTTTCGAAAACAGTTAAACCTACACGAAACCGTATACAAAAAAACCCACTTTCATACTCGCAAGTTCTCGAACTCAATCCCGGCCAATCCGCGCAAGCCTTTTTTTATTCACCCGGGAACGCTACTCGACGCACGAAAACAAAAACGATCCACTTCCTTAACTCCGGCCCTCGAGAATTACAGTCACTAGAGCCAACAAGCATCCAACTTTAAAAATCCATTCGCCGAGCAAACTCCCGGCCGAGCCACACAACTCGCCCTCAGCCAGCTGCACTCCGCATCCGAACTCCATTCGCAACAATAAGCGCATAACGAGCCCTCGGGCTGCCGAGCGAATATATATATCCTGCGGTGGGCGCCGAGCGGCAAACGAAATTACGCAAGGAGACGCTGGATTCTTTAAAGTTTCGCGCGATGCACTGTGTGTGCGGCTGGACAATGCGGGGCTAAAAGTGCAGCTGGGAGATGTTTGACCGAGCGGAAGAAGGGGGGGGGGGGGTGTCAAGTATGAGAAATTTACGAGCGGTGGGTGTCTTGGAATTTTTCAAGCTCGATTTACGGCTGAGGCGCGTTCGGTTGTGGTGGATTCTTAGGGTTTTGCTTGGCTGGGTGTGGGTGGTCGGGAAATTTTAGGGTGGTTCTTTGTTGGGAGGATGGAGTGCTGAGGATTTTTGGTTTTTTGTCTGGGGTTCGGATGGGGTGAGTTGGTATAGTCGAATCGAGTTCTTTTTTTCTTTTCGGGTGCGCTGAGTATGTAAATTTTAGATTGGTGCAGTTCTGGTTTAATTGTATTGCATGGAGAGTAGATAATAATTGTTGTGCGAGTGGATAAAACTATTTGTATTTTTCGAGAATATTTGTATTTTATTCGATTTTCATCAAATTACGATTAATTCGATTGTTGTAAAAGTAAATGCATTTATAGAATTTTAGAGGACTTTTATGTAAGCCCAGAATGCAAGCGTGACATAAAATTTTTAACAAATCAAATTTTTCAATTTTTCAAAAAGCTTTTGATATTAAATTTATTTTGCAATTTTAATACTTATATCTATGTTTATCTATGCTTTTAGAGAACGAGTTTTCTAAAGTTTTAATTCAATGAAAATCCGTAAATTTTCGGAATTGAAATTGCAATAAATAAAATTATTTTCTCAATTCTATATTTTTTGAAATAATAAATATTTTACATACTTTTAAAAATCATTATTAAATTTATTACATAGATTTATTAATAACAAAAAGTCTCCTAAAAAATATAGTTTTAGGCTATAAATACAGTGTTAAAAACCAGACAATATAATTAAAAACTCCACATAAAACAAACTTTCCAAACTAATCCTCCATTCATCACCCAAAATTTATTTAACAAAAAACTAACGCAGCCCAAACAATCAAGCCCCAGCTCATTCACCCAGAGCCGCTTCGTGAAAACCCACCCAAACATTCACCCAACCCTTTCCCCAACTCCCCCTCCCCTCAAAAAAAAGAACCTCCCTATAAACTCCCCCGAAATTCGTCCATTTCACAGACGAAATTGAAAGCCGGCCTGTACACGCGATGTGTACAGAAACTCGTCCAGAGCCCAGTTCCTGGGAGTAGCTGCCAGCGAGAGAGTGAGCCGGCTCTGTTTGGCGAAAAGTCAGCGCTAGAGACATGTAGCTTGCCCGCGAAATTCAGGCAAATTAACTCTTGCATAGAGAGAGAGCCGGGGCCAGTTGGCAAGCGTTGATTCGGAAGCTGATTAAAGTAAATCCGGCTATTGAGCATAATTCCGCTAGACTCTCTGTTTTCCGGTATAATGTGCACATGTACGGCCCATTGAGCGCTGGGCTATGCTCGCTTAGCTTAGCTGAGCTTTAATTAACAGGCGCGCTTATTCAATCGAGGGTGTGCTTTTTTTGGGGCTTATTGTAGCTAGTTCTGACTTGGCGAGGCTGGAGTTTTAAGGCGCGATGAATAATTAATATAAGTGGGAGGCTTGGATTCGCTGAGATTTGCTAGTTGCTTTATAAATGTGTGGAAGGTTGTGAAGTCAGAGGTAGACTAAGCGTTTTGTTGGAATTATTTTGTGAGAGCGGTGCCCGCGTGGGTTGAGTTTGCGAGTGAACGAGTCCTGACACTTGTAGAATATATCAGTCGAAGGCCTTTTGTGAGGTTATTGTTTTGGTGGTGTTAGAACTTTTCAGCGGTGCGATTATTTTGATAAAGCTTATTCCAAGTTTACATTTTTCCTTTTGTAACGCATTGGATTATTTAGGCTTAATTTTTAATTTAAAAATTAATGATTTTAAAGATTTACGCAATCATCTCGATGTAAAGATTTAATCGGACAGATTATTACTTTGTATACAGCCGGGAGCGCGGTAATGTACGTACACACGTAACTGCAAGGTTGCGCACCAGTTTTAAAGTTGTAAAAATGTAATAAGTTTTCTATTTTTACGCAAAGCACTCCCTCATGTGACGCACGCGAAAATTTATTATTCAAGTTATGTTTACTAACCTACTCGACCTCTCGGCAACGTATTTTTCTTTTTTTCGTTTTTGTTCTACTTTTTCCCGCGCTGAAAAAAAAAATTAGTTGGAAATACTTTCACTTTTAGTTTGCGTTCTTTCAATTCCAATTTAAGAGATTTATAGCACTTCCGCCTATGTAATCTTGGAAGCTGCTTTGATCAATAAATAATCCGTTCTATAAAATTGTTTACTTGAAAAGAGATTTTAAATAGCAGCATTTACATTTTATTGATTAATAATTCTTATTAATTAAGAATCTTAAATTCTATTTACGCAGACGTATGCGTAAGTAGATAAGCCCAGTGTCCGGTAAGACTGCATCTACTTAAACCTTTCCATCTCGATTTCTCATATTTTCATGATTAAGATAAACAAATCTCAACTCTTAGCAATAAATAAAATTAGCTCGATTAATTTCTACGTATAGCTAACCAGAAGCTAACTTACCCGTCAACAAAGCACGGTCATAAATATTTTCAAAGCGAATAATCTCAACGGTATATGCATCGTGCCCAAGGAAATTTTCAAACAACGCGGCCTTTCCATCCTTGCAGCTGAAATATACAAGAAAGCGTCACTCAGCCTCTCTCTCATATTACACAATCAAAAGCATTAAATGCTTCTCTCACGCTTACAATTAGCACAAGACAACACAAGACAAGCCACGTACACAGCTCTTAAATGTGAGCAGTCGACTTTCAACGTTACATTCTGGCTCTTATCACGCAGTGCTGGCTCGTTTTATTAAATATCGCGTTTCCTTTTCGCGCCTAAAGAGAGAAAGACAAAGAGTTTTGGTTTCGTAGGCGCGTTTAATGTTTAAGGGAGGTGAATGCGCTGAGTGAGTGTTGAGGAAGGGCTGCGTTGACGGTGAGATAATAAGGTGATAGGAGCGCGGAGAATAATTTAGAATTTTTGTGGTGGTGAGGTTTTTGGAGATGGTTTTAGAGTAGAATGAAGGATTGAGCTAAACTGAGAATTTTTTTTTTTAATTTTTGGTTGAGGTGAGTTTTAAATAAAATAGAGTTTATTCTATACCTATTATCTCTAATTTATCTGTTAATCCATGAATATAACAAATATTTTTGCTTGCTTAACGTTTTCATTATATAGCAGAACCAGAAACGGTATTCAGTCTGATAAATTGAGCAGTAATCCATTGAAACCATAGCTATGCTTTAAACAATGTTGCAGCTCGATTCGCAGAATCGAGGATTAACTTCGTATTTTAATATGAAATTATTAAATCGAGTAATTCTCAATATGTTTAATAGTTTCTGTGTCTATCGAGAAGAAAAGTCTTGAGCGTTGTATGGACATAACTGTGTTATGGATTATCGAATTTCGAACGGCGCCATATCCAATACTGCTTTCCGTTACTTTTCTCCCCCTCAATATCGGATATTTATACATTGAGTTGAGAGCGCATTAGATTAAATTTCGCTGACGCTTAACCGCTATCATACTTGCTTTTTTTTATTTTTTTTAGATAAGTGTATATTAATTTTCGATTTTTCAAATATTAGAGTAATTACACTGAAATCTGCATTTAATTTTTGTGAAATTAAATATAATAGTGGCGGAAAAGCTCTTCCCTTGAGACCCGTACCTGCTATCTTGTAAGTTTATTTCAAAGCTTTTCGGAGAGATACGCAATTCTAAGTACTGGGGCTTAAATTTTTTATAGAAGAGCAAAAATTAAATTGCAATACTTTTATTAAAATAAGTTTAGTTCTTACAGTTTATATTTTTAAAATTTGAAGAGGAAGAAATCAAAATTTTTAAAGCGATTTAGAAATTTTATCCAGCAGCGTTTGAAATACTTTATCAAAGTATCATTTTAACTTAATTTCCCAAAGGTAAAACTTTTTGTAGGCGATAGTTTTGAAATTTGAGTTTCTGCTGAAATCTAATATATTTGAAGCTTTGAAGATGCAGAAAATATAGTTTCAGGATGATGTCAGGATGATGTTTCAGAATGTATCTGTATGTATGTACGAGTACAGATGTGTACATTTGTGATAAAATTTTATTTCCACTGTAACTCTTAAAGTGGGCATCCTAACGGTTGAATTTAACAAGTATGTTTAAATTGGTTTTGGTATGTTTAATTTAGAACTGATTAAATTTTGAACTATATCGAATAACAAACAATTTATAACATAATTTAAAATTTTTTATTTTTCGTAAATCAAAAGTAAACTACATATGAATTTCGTTTATATATAATTTGTGGTGTTAAAAGTATAAAGATTTGCTTATTAGTTTTTATATATTTATTTACAGTCGAGAAAATTTTATAGCCTTACGATTTAAAACATGTTTAAAATCACGATATAAAATATCATGATATGAAATGTGAGTTCTTCTTCAAGAAAACAATCTGTTAATTTATTTAAGTTAACGTTTCTATATTTGAGGCAAATAATTCGAGCCTAAATAGTGTCACAAAAAGTGACATTGAATTTGCTAAGAGTATACCTTAAACCGCTTTAAACTTTCGAGATTTAAAATTAAAAAATGGGAGAAGCACGAGCAATTTATCAAAATATTGCCTTGCACTCTAAGAACTACTACAGAACCACTCAAACAGAAATAAGAAACTATAACCAGATCAAACATCAGCTCGAGTGTATCCAAACACACGCATTCTTTTGCATCCCGCGCGATAATTGAACTAGGCCACGCATCACATTTTCATCTCAAAAATGCACTAGTCGACGCAAATTTTTAACGCAAACATCACCTTTTTCACAAATAGCGTATCTCCTTTTTAGTCGCTCTTGCCCACTTGTTCGCCGCTGAAGTTTCTCGTTCGCGCCTTTTGTGTGTGTGCACCGATTCTTTGCGGATGAGGCGGGCTGGCAAACAGAAGGGGTTTGTTTTTGCATCGCGCTGCTCCTGGTTTTTTCTCGGCGGCGAAGATGATAAACGGAGATGGCTTCTTTTTTATAGTATAGTCGATGTTGATATTGTATTTTTGCGAAAGCTTTGGTATGTGTATGATTGATTATGTAATTATAATTTTGATTATTGGAAGGAATTTTTATTTCCCTAAGTGCTTCAGTTGAAGCTTGCACTAGCGATCGGAATAATGTATAAATAAATAAAGAAGCTCAGCGCTGCTCTTGAGAGGCCGGGGCATTAAAATATTTGAAACTGCTATATAGGACGGGCTTTTAAGTAATGAAAAATTTTAAACGTAAACAAGATCTTTGCACAATAAAAAAGTAAGTAAAACTTAAGATCCGCTGAGTAACTTTCTAGTGCTGAGAAAACATTTTCCAGCTCCACCCTTTTCGCATCAACTCAAAACCATAACCACTCCAAACTCCCACGCGAATGCACCGACTCCTCAAACAACCATCACCCAAACTAAAATAACCCTTTCAAAATCGCAACAATCAGCCACTATCCCTATCATAAACCAATCAAGCCGCGGCGTCTCGAACCCATCCTATATATCCAGCACACAAACCAGACAATATACCCTCCCGAATTTCCAAACCTTTTCATCCGCATCCAGCGCAATCTAAACCCACGCAACACAGCCCCTCTAAAAAAAAAAGAGAGAATTCCAGCGGCGCGCGATCAACCCCCCCGAAAAGCCAATGCGCACAAAGTCGAGTCCTACATCGGCTGTATATACATATGATCGATCGGCGATTGTTCTTTCACTGTGGAGAGAGCGGCCCTGTAAAGTAGCTCGGCCGGCCATTGTCAGTCGGCCTACGGCGCGCGTCGGCTCTAACGAGAAAAACACGCGATGAGCGGACGAGCGATCTATATACGCGGGTTTTGTAGCGAGCGGCGTTCAAGCGCGGATAATGCGGGGGTGGGGAGGGGGAGAATGGGAAAGGGAGATTGATTGCCGCTGTAAATGTTTGAAGAGCTGTGCGTTTGAAAGTGTAACGATCGTCGGCTTTGATAAGTCTATTAATTGCCGGGGAAGATTGTTGGCTTGCTAATGAAGCGTTTTTTTTGGTGCTGTTTGGAGGAAGGGAGGTGATGATTGGTTGTTTTTTGTGTTGCAGGTGAGTTGCGGATTTCGCTGGACGTTGCGTTCGGATTTATGTAAGTTTTGTTTTTGTTTTGTTGCTTTGGTTTGGATTATTCATAGGTGCGCGTTATGGAAAATAGAACGTTTTGTTACTTTATACAATAATAATAGGGTTTTTCGTCTTCTGCTTAGAAAAGAATGGGATAATAATGGAAAAAGTCTTGACTGTTTTCCTTAAAATAACTGGCGAGATGTTATATTTTGTACGAGTAATAAACATTTAACGCGCGTCTAGTTTACCTTTCATAAGAAAAATGTTAATCTCGCGCGATTCTGAAATTTATGAGAAACTTGCAAGTTTTTGTTTTTACCATAATAGAAGCTTGTTTTCTGATACAGGAAAATGCAGAATTTTTTTTAAAATTAAATGAAACACGCGACGCTTTGTAATACATGTCTATTCGAGGACAAGAACACATAATCTTAATTAACACTATCAAGTTTCTTAACGAGAATGCAAATGCAAGTCCAAAAAACTAAGCCCACAGCAAAGGTCACACACTTGCTCACTCGCGTTAAAATAAAAGTTCGAAGCGCCCACCTACAGGTATACAGCCCCGCGCGAGAGAAAAAGCTCCTCCAGTCGCCTGCTCGATATTCAGCGAAGCTATAGAACCAGGGGGGGGGGGGTGGCATCGTGAAAGCTTATACCAGCTATATAAGCAAGGCGAGAAAGAGCGAGAGGATCCTTCATTGATGGATGATGGCACTCGAGAGATGACGATAATAATGCGGCCCCCTCGTCGAGAGACAGAGCAGGAAGAACACAAAAGTGCACGAGCGGAGCGCGTTAATGTCCTGAGTATAGTAGGAGAGCTGAATATTCTTGAGAGCGGGCCCTGGCTCGACGATGACAAATGGCTGGCCGAGAGCGAGCTGGGCGCGAGGATGCTGTTTTATTGCTGGCCTGCAGCGGCTGGCATGTTTATTTATTTTTTTGTTTTTTGGGGTGGAGGGGGCTGAATTAATTTCTGTTATTAATTGAGGCTTTTTGTTGGGGGGTTTTTATATTTTTTTTATTGTTGAGGGTAGTAAATTGTAGTTTAAGGTTTTTTTTTTAAAGTTTTGGGTTTTATTGGGGTTGGAGTTGTTTTATTGAGGTTGAATGTTGAGAGGAGAATTTGGGCGAGCATCTTGATATTCAAATTCATTTGAAAGTGTTGATGTCATAGTATAGATAAACTATTGATGGATTTTAATGCAATTTAAATTTGAATAAATGGGAGCATTATCCGGTTCATAGTTGAGCTAAAAATTTAATAATAATTGAGTTTCTTTCTGATTGACTGAATTTATATTCAGAAAGTAAATGGAAACTCAATTAATAAATTATTTATACACGTCAATCATATTAAATTAAAGATCATTTTTAGTACAGAATATTGAAAAATGCGTTATTACTTGCTTGATCAAGAGCCAAAGATATTTCTAACTATATGCAGCTATGATTTCAAAGCAGATACTTTTTTGTGAAAATATGTATAAAAAATTGCCAAATATAAACTTTATGATTCATTCATATTTACTATCTATGTCTATATTTGTACTAAAATGCCTTATTATAAAAAGACTAAAAATGAAATACACGAAATTAAGTGTAAATTTAAAAATTTGACGTTTATTATGTTTCTACATTTTTGAACTATTACAATGTAAATAAAAATATTAATCAATATTGGGAGTAGTAATGAACTGTTAATCAACTAGGTATAGAGTATTGAAAATGAAAAAAATATAACTTTACGAGCTTCTAAAATTAGTTCAGTCTATTTACAGTAGTTATCCAAACGTTTTAACATGAAAGACGCCGTTTAACGGTCAATGAACCATGTGCATTTCTAAAAAAACGTTAAATAGTTCGTATGATAATTATAAAGAAAATAACAATTTCAAATTTAATTTGTTAGAATTTAAATCGATTGTATTATTCTTTACATAATTTGTATTCAATTATTGTAATCGGTTCCAATAAACCGTACTTGGCATTACTTGGCCCTATTTTGACCGAACGTAAACTTTTTGAGATTCTAGAATCGGAGCTAGCACGATTCTAAAAGATAAAATCTAAGGTGTCCTAAAATAAAAGAAAAAAAACTTAACTGCTAACATTTGGAATAGTAACAACGCTCCGAAAGGTATGATAATATTCATTTACCGATTTTAAGTCATAATCAATCACTGCTGTACATGTTTCCAAAACAAAGTATAATTTCTATTATTCAATAAAAATTTACCAAGGCGTGAATTGACTTTAATTCCATTTATTCTCAATCTTCATAATATTAGTAGATAATTATTAGTAGATAAAGCATAATGTTTGATTTATCAATCTTCGTTAGACTTTATTTCTCATCAATGCCAAAGAGAATGGAAATATCTTGTTATCGCTGATTGAATTTTTATTAAGTACTGAAATGAATAGCACAAAGTGAAGAAAGCTGACAGCTCTTAAAAGGCGCATAATATGCTATTCGAGGCGGCCTGACTATAAAATTACGTTTATAGAACAAGAATCCCAAGAATTCAATTATTTTTCCTTCTCTTTAAAAAAAACGATACTTACATATTACAAAAGAACAAGTGAACATCTACATTCCACACTCCACGAAAGTCATCAAATCTAGCTTCCCAACAACCTATCCATCCAGCATCTTCACTCCTCACTCCAATAATTGACTTACAAATCTCACCGATCCTTACATACAAAAGCTTCACGACTGCCAAGCTAACGAGTACAGCACCAACCTACCTCCCCCCATCCTCAACTTTAAGGAGATTATAAAAATCACGAACCGATGGCTCCGGCAGCTCGCCAGCCAAACGAGATATACCCGTCCGCTTGGTTATTCAGATTCGTCAAAGGGAAAGAGTCGGATTATCATCGTTGCTGGGCGAGTAGCGCGCCGGGCTTCATCGATTACGCGCGCTCCTGAAATCGCTGCCAGGATGGCTTTTTCTCCTTTGATCTTCTTTTATCGCTAAAGGCCGGCTTCATTAGCACTAATTCGCGCGCTGCTCGATATCGGCTTTCGCGAAAATTATATTTTTGCGACGGTGCTCGTCATGTCGTTTGCTTCCTCTTCGCGCTTTTGACGGCGAGCGATGTTTCAGGGGTTTAGGGAGGAATTTTAAGGGAGAGCGTTTTTTTTGGGGGGGGGGGTTTGAGGAAAATTTAAGTTTTTGGTAGTGAAGGGTATTTTGAAAAGCAGTTCTGTTTTTCATTAATATTATTTTTTTAATAAAAAATTTATGTATCATATTTACTTTTTACATTAAGTTATGTCATTATGTCAATACATAATAAAGAAGAGTGATAACGTACGTCGATACATTGTAAATATGAATCAAGTACAAGAAAATGTGCAAATTGAATCAAATCTCCAGAAAATTATTGTTAAACATTAGTTTCGAGAATCCACCAATTTTCATACCAAAGCATACAAGAAACTTCTTAAAAATCATTATTTATTTTTAAATTCGTCGAAGCATCACAGAATCCCATTCTACGAAAGCGCGCGCTATATAAAGAAAAACAGCAGCATTTCCGCTCCACTTAGATTGAATTTTCGCCGTATAAAATTTACAGGAACACATCCGCGGCCAGATCCGCGTATAAAACAGCCATAAACCTCTCGCTCCGGAAGCTAAAAACTCAGCAAAACAGACGCACACGTCAGCAAGTTTTACATCCTCCGCGGTGCCTCCCACCCTAAAAAAAAACCTACGCTCACTATCGAACCAAGCGAGACAGAGCTAATAAAAAAGATAACGAGAGAGAGAGAGAGAGCCGCAAAGAAAGGCAGCAATCGATTCCCTCATTCTTAAGCTAACGACCCAAAAAAGCCATCCTCTCCTTTTAGAAATCGAAGAAAATCAATGCACCGATGCTATTCCTAGAATAGGATCTAACCCAACGAGCTGCGGCGCTCGATCGATTTCACCTAAATAACCCTTACTTTCTCTTCGAGCCACGCGTGCTGGCGCGATATCGCGTTTCTTCGGCCGAAAATTAAATCCGAACCGATTTTTTAATCTTCGAAGCCAGGACGCGCCGATCGATATATCGTTACGCGCTGGAATTGGAGCGCTCGTAAAGTAGAAGCGGAGAAATTGATCGGGCGACTTTTGCGAAATTTCCATACGTAATTGCGGAAGGAGGGGAGCTCGAGTTACATTACGTAGTGACCTCTTCGAGAAACTATGTTTCAAACGGCTCGCCAGAAAATATTAAGCGCCTTCTCGACCCGCGCGTTGAAGAAAAAAAGCGTCAATTGCCTGCTAATCGTCGAGATTGGAAGAAGCCCAAGCCGCGGCTGAGCAGGCGCTGATGTAGACCCCTCAGTAAAAAAAAGCTCCGTTCAACGACTCGCCGTATGAACGGCGTTAACACGCTTTCTCTCTACAAAACTCGCAGTTACATCGCGTGATACACCCCCCCGCAAACGTGAAAGTTTTGATTGGAATCGTGGCGCCCAACTCGGGCCTACATACACAAGTACCATTACATCAGCTGCCTCAGTCCACCCCCCACTGTAACACCACCCCCGCAACGTCACTCAAAGCTCGCTCCCCCGCGCAGCTCTCGTCGAAAGTCCGTTTACGTTCCGAGCTTCCGATATACAGCGGGCGTCTTAATAAGAGCGCTCGTCGCCGGGGAACGCGAATCCAGCGCTTGATTGTGCTTTTTAATTCGCGCGATAAGCAGCCGGGGCATTCGAGCGTCGCGAGCTTTTAACATTTCCGGCGGAGCTTGCAGTTAAGCCGCGCTCGGGTTTTAATTTGCTTCGGGCGGCCGGAGAGGGTTATTATAGCGGGAGACGTATAACGAGGACTTTTTTTATGCTGCTCTGGTATTCGCTTTTAAAGAGAGAGGGAGAGAGGTGAAATTGCAGCGTGTCCGTTATTCCGATAAGCGCGGGGTTCGCTGGTTCGGAGGGAAGAAAGGATATACTGCGGAAATAATCCTTGTTTCTTCCAAATTTATAGAAATAAAAAGAAAAATGATAATGTTAAGCCAATGACTAACGCATTCCGTTATTTGACCCAGATCATTCAATGAACGCTCAGAACTTAAATTTCACCTTTTAGAACAAAATGTGGCATTGCTCCCTCAGAAATTAGTCTTGGTTAGATTTGGTGGAGAAAAACTAAATCTAAGCAGATGCTGCCTTGGTGTGACAAGAACAGAAGAAAAGATACTTACCAGGAGAGCCCATGAGATCCGGGTCACCAATTTTGCTGAAACTTTGCCTGAAGTTTAGTTCTGGTATGA
>UELX01003019.1:0-26162 GCA_900480035.1 Eupelmus urozonus
GCGCGGTTAGTACTTGGATGGGTGACCGCTTGGGAACCCCGCGTGTTGTTGCCTCCCAATTTTTTTTATTTTTTTTTATTACAAAATACTTACGTTTATATATTGATAATCTAAATCTATATAATTGTGTATAATAGTAGTATATTGGTTGAAAATTTTTTAAATAATTAATGAAGTAAAAATACGATATACATTTGACTTAAATTTTTAAACATTAAAAAATTTCAAACTCACATTTTAAATAGATTAGATTATACAGCTGAAGATTGGGTTGCCTACGATTAGACTTGTCAACAAAAACAAATAAATACGCAACTTTCCAGCCAATCAAATAACGAATAAAATACACATTAATTTTTTATAAAGGGATTGCTTTTTATTTTATTCAAAAATTTATATGCTAGATTGTGCATTTCAACAAAAAGTATTTTAATATTAATATTAGATCGTAAAAAATTAAGTAATTATAATTAATGCACCAGCAATATAAAAAGTATAAGAGAAAAATCTTTTTTTATTTTTATATTCACGTGTATTTTAATTTAAAGAACCCGATTTTAGTCACGTAAAGAATAAAGTAAATAATTGTTCATGCACGTAGGAAATTAAATAGCAAAATATTAAATTTTTATAAAATTTACAAATATTAAAAATTTCAAACAGTAAATAACATTATATTTTCAACTCTACACGTATTCCCTCATTGATTTTCAAAACAAACTAAAAATCAAAAAACTCATCACCCCCCGCAAACATCAATCCATACAATCCAAAAATTATTTTTAGACCCTACTTCGCCAGATGAAAAATCCAAACTTCAATTTAAATGAAAAAAAAAAGAAGCTCCATCCCCACACATCCTTCAGTCCGCAAGACAATACCCCTCGACCAACTTCGATGCAGCCAGGCTATCGAACATTAAGGCCTCGGAAATTCTCCCAATTACACAATGACGCGCTGACCTCAAATCGAGGGCTTCAAAGAGCCCGCGCGCTTTTTTCTTCCCTCGCCCAGCCTCGAGTCTCTCTTTCATTGTGGCTCTCTCGGCTTCTTTTAGTTATTTTTTTTTTCTTTCTCTTTTTTTTTCGATCGCCGCCTTATCGCGCGAAGCTCAGCATCCCGCGCGGAGCCTTGGCAACTTTCCCGCGCACGTTGGCTACTCGCAGCGCTGTAATATGCAAACGAAGCGCGTCGGAAATTTTCCGCGCGGAAAAGTTTATGCGGAGCGTATGGCGAGTTGGTGTAAGCGGACGGTGAGAATGAGGTGGAGGCAAGTATAGCTGGTGACAATAGAGCTATTATCGCGGTGGTTGGTGGGTTTCGGTTTGTACGGCGGGGTTTTTGGGATTGACTAATGGTTGTGGAAGCAACACTGAACCGTTTGGGTTTTGCTGAATTTAATTGTTTTATTTTATTTTGATGTTTATTGTTTTTTTGAAGGATAATTTATCATCAGGTTTTGAACTTTGGATGAAAATTACGTGAACTTTTTTTTTTAAAAATGTCAAAATATAGTATCATGTAATAACATCTTTTTTTTTTAAGATATAGATTACATTACCTTGCAAATTTTTTACACTAAACTTTGATATTTCCTGCAAATTATAAATTAGCTCTAATAAGCCTTGTATTATAAAATTTTGTATAAGAAATTTAAAATAAATAAAATAACACTTTGGAATATTGTTAACTAAATTTTTAAATAGGTAATTTAGTTGCAATTTTTTATAGAGCATTGTAAAAACTTAATATATAATAACATAAGAAAATGCGTTTTAAGCAAAGCATTTTAAAGTTTGTATAATCAAAACTTCATCAAGCTTTTTAAAATATTACATATTTTATCTCTAAATTTTAATTTTTATATTCACCTAACATATATATTTTTTTCTTATTTCATATAAATTAATTTAATGAATCAAGTGGTGCGCAAGATATATTCAGAAAGAAGCTTCAAACAATAATATGCAAGCTTCACTTACTCAAGTTATTATTTTTCGTGCAATTTCGTTTTCTTGTATAGATAATGAAAAATAATTAATCAAGCTGAAATTATTTTAAATTTAATAATTTATTATAATAATGAAAATTTTTGTTTAATAATTATTATGTACAGAAGTAAATAACGTTTTCAAAAATAATATTTTGATTAAAATGCTATTGCTATGTACATGTTTTTATTTGATTAGCTTACTTAATATGTTTTTTTTATTATTTAGAAGATATGTTGTCTTAAACTCAATCGCATTTACAACCTTTAACTACAACCTGTAAAGACCTAACTGTTCTATCTTTATATCCTATAAAAAGAAAATCGTAAGTAAATTTTAATAAAAGCGTATTTAAAGACTATTAATTTATTTTTTATTATAAGATTTTTTTTAAAACATTTTTAAAACTCAAATATACGAAAAATACAAAATTATTATTATTTTTTATGATTAAAATAAAACTAGAAATAAAGCTTCTGTTATCAAAACTCTCATTCCACGATCTATTTTATGCTTTCTCAATTCGTCATAAGAACATGTTTCACAGCCGATGCCATTGCCTTAATCTATAAAATTTATGATAATAATTGCTAAAAAATTCTTAAACAACTAATAGATTAAAATATGATGTATATCACTTTTGACCACTATATCCGTAATTTAGGTTTTCATCTCACTAGCACTGTTTTCGTATAGTTCATATAACAACGAGTTTCATAGTAGTATATTAAAAGTCTTTTGACTTCTTACTCTAAATAAAATTCGTCAGTAAGGTAACAACGTAACGTAACGTAGGACCTTTGGTATTGAAATTTATTGCCTCCTCAAAGTGATATCATCCATGACTCATCTACTGAGCACAAAATCACGTATCTGGATTTTCACCTCGAAATCCCGAATATTTCGAACCTCATTTCAACAATGAACATTCTCAATCCTCTATAGTAAAGAGCGCTACAAAAAAATATCCAAAGCAAAATTTCACCCTGCGCGCGATATTCAGCTGTCTCACAGAGCCGATGCATTAAATTTTCGCAAGCTGAAAGACACTCGCTTCATGCTTCAATCTAAACAGCAAATCCACTTAACCACTATCTCATACCGGGGACCAACTCAGTCCCTAACGAAAACGCGATATAAGCTCATAAAAAGAAAAGCACCGAGCGGAGCCCCTCGATAGTTTCGCGAGCGCCACATTTTTCCTGGCAATATCAATCCTTTGTGCGCGCAGGAAGAGAAGACGTATATATATATATATTCTATATATATAAGGATAAAAAGGCGCGCGCGCTCGATATCCAGAGGACGCGCATATTTTTCAGCTCAATTTAGCTGATGAGCCTTCCGGAGGGAAAACGGAAGCAAAACCGGGCCAATCAGAGCCCGGAGTCGATGACGAGGAGAAAATAAGCGCGCAAAACGAACTATTTTTCTCTCGAAAAGTGTATCATACGCTCGCAATTAAGATTGTTTCGTTGCAGTGGGCGAGCTGGCGTCTTGATGCGATACCGTCGCGGCGATAGGGGGGAAAACTTTGATTACAAAGGCTGGTCAAACTATGTTTGGAAGGTATTAGAGCCGTTAGTGCAGTTGGAGTTTGACCCTCTTACTTTCGGGCAGGGAGAAGTGTTAACTGAAAACGGTTTACTGCTCGGGCTGTACACGCGGGTGGATGTGTGTTGGTTAAATGGTAACATTCGGAACGGCTGGGTATACGGCATGGAAAGTTCGTTGTTTGTTGATGTGCAATAGCGTCTGTTGAATTCGGTTTTGATTTTTCTTTTCTGAAAATCCAGTTAATTGAACAACGCGCAAATTTCCGGCTTCGCTGATTAGATTTTAAAAATTTAAAAGCAAATATGGATGTTTATACGTTGAATATTACCTGCTTTTACGTAAGTCTTTATCTTGATTCCGATTAATTTTACGTGGCGATTTATTAAAAAGACAATCAAATCGTTCAGAAGTTTACTATTCGTTTTATAGGGACGTATATATGCAAATAAGGACATAATCCCTATCATTCAATAATACCGTATATTCAGATCCAGAAGCTATCTCGTTCCAATTGCAAAACCATATGCAAAAGCTCAAAAATTTACATACTCCAACCCTCGCTCACTGCAAACAATCCATAGCCTTCCAACCAAACACCCCCTGCTCCCTCCTCTACTCTCGTCTAAAACAAAACAAAAGTTTTAATACACCTCTCCAACAAAGCACAGCACCTTTTTACCACAGCAGGCAAATTAATCTCCGCGAGAAAAGCAAGCAGCGGCAAACACACGTGCCACGCATACACAATCTCCTCTCGGGTGCGCTAAGTCTTTGGAGCATCGGATGAAACAGGAGTAGGGGCTGGCCGGCTCAAGTGTCGTCCAAGGTACTCTCGGCCGTCTCGTCCCGACGTCACAAGGGCCTCATGACCTCGCCGCACTCGCAGTGCACCGGGTGACCTCTTCGCTCGACCCGCGTACTGATCGAGTGCTCGCTGCAACAGAAAGAAGAGAGGGCATGCCATTGTAATGAGAGCACGAGGTGGAAAAAGAGAGAGAGAGACGGTTTTTTTTGCAGGAGGAAGGATGACAAAGTGGATGGAGGTATATGTAAAAATTGAAAGAGGTAGATTTTTATGGAAAAATTTTTGGAAGGTGGAAAATGATGTGGGATGATTGGTAGAGAAAAATTTTCACTGGATCTTGTTGGGTGTTGGCAAATGAAAAATTATAATTAAACATTTCAAAGCGAGGTTGAAAAAAAATTACAGTGATAGCGGGGTAAAGATTTTTATGAATGCAGAATGACACAGCTTGTCGAAACTGAGACTAATTTTTATTATGACTATTCTTTCAGTATAGCAAATCAGCGTCTATGTTGTTTTTCTGATTTGTAAATTAAATTAAAAGTATTAACGAAGCCATTATGATCTAAACATGCTTTGTGATTTACAAACCAATTATTATTAATAGAAATAAAACCAGAAAAATACGAATAACATAAAATTAATTCGGAAATATTGATGCAAAATTGCTGGAATATTGCAAGTATTGCTGTAATGCGTCCAAAATATAGTGGGAATATTTGTTATTTGCTTAGCCTATATTGCTTCAATATTGCAAAGAAAAATACTAGAGCAAAAATATTTTAATATTACGATAATATTATTGCAATATTGAATTAATATTATTGTAATATTAAAACAATATTATTTTAATATTGTAACAATATTTTAACGCAATAATAAGATATTGCTTAACTATTGTAGTATTATTGTCTATGCTTAGTATAATAAACATTTTGGCAATATTTAGTGGTAAGTTGTTTAGTTCTAGATTGTAATCAGTCGAATAGACATTGACGCAATACAGAAATACAGTTATCGACAGAAATCTCAGAAGGAAGAACAAAATTATTTAAGGGAGCTTGGGTAGGCTTAAAAAAAAAGAACAAAATTAATGGGCGAACCTGAGGGTCAGGAAATTCGAAGTAGCTCCGAATCGATCTTAAGTAACCCTCGCGCTCGTATTACCAAATCCAAGAACAGGTCTAACAATCGCCTATACGAATCCATCTATCCGTTGCATTCATCCTCCAAGAACGCATGAAAATATCGAATCCTCATTTTCACCAACGATAAAAGCTCCGCCTAGATCCAAACACACAACATCTAACCATTTCTCAGTAAATACATCTTCTCGCCTTTGTAAGGACCAGAATGGACTTTCGTCTTGTCTCTCGGGGCAATATATTTTCACGCTCCGGCAAGCTCACCGGCTCCATGCTGAAATACATTACCGGCCGAATGTTTTCCTACACCCTTCGCGAAAACGGAACCCCGCCCAAAGCGCCGATAGCTAAGCAAATCCATTTTCCCCTGCGAAAATAAGTAGAAAAGCTCTTACCGCCTAGATTTAAACCTCGAAATCCATTCCGCCGCGATCCGTTCGCGCTCGCGTTACCCCAGCATCAAACGTAAAATCACCCCTCAAAAACCCCATCAAAGCGAACCAACTCCAGCAGTCCAAACATCCTCGAATAAATGCTTCGCTTTACGCACCTACGCTCCCACATCGATCCTATCCCTTCACAGACACGAAGGGCGTAGAGGATTACCTGCCCGCCATGTAAGCGCGCGGCTAGTATCTCTCCTCGTAACCGCAAAACGGATCCATTAGGCGGATTGTGTCCGCGGGCGCATAATTGTTGCGCCGAGTCCTTCCCCTTTCTGGCCCCTTGCGTGGGGCTGTGTAGGGCCTGTATATACCTGGCTGAATAATGATCGCCGTGTCACGCCAGCGGCGAATCTGGCACGCGATGCTTTCTCGTGATTTCATTGCTGTAAGGAGGGAGGCGAGGCCGGCTCGTTTAGGGTGATGAGCGAGGCGCGCGCTTTTTTTAAACTGCTAAGGTGGATCGATTTTTTTTATCTTTTTTAGGGGGGGGGGGGGAGGAGTTGATTTTTGCTAGTTGTCAAGAAATAAGAAGCCGGAGAAAGTACGGAAGGCTGTTCTTTTGCAGAGTTTATAGTTACTATTGGGCGTTGCTATTTTTTTTTTAAATTGGGAGGTGTAAAAAGAAACTATATTTAAAACCCATAATAATATTAATTTTCTTATTGAGCATAAATCACTAGTTTTTTTTCATCTTACAGTTTAAAAAAATTTGCAACGCCCATAAGTAACTATAAACTCTGCAGAAGAAATGCCACCCGTACTTTTAAGGTATTTTTAAAAATTTATATTTAAAACCCATAATAATATTAATTTTCTTATTAAGCATGAATCACTAAATTTTAAACACCTTATTCCTTTTAATTTACTGAAAATTTTTTCATATTACTTTTTTATTATGATTGGAATGTTAGCTACTTAGAAAAAATTGAAATATCATTTCAACAAATAATTGATGTTTATCATTCTCTTTCATTTCCTTTAACTTCTGTTCTTTTCTCTTCGAACTTCTTTAGTATTCAAATGGATGGTCGAGAGTCCTTAAAGTAGCTATAAGCTTCTCTTGAGTGCGGTATGCTCGATTTGAATACTTATTTAAATTTCATCAAATATTTGCATTGTAACTGAATTTCCTATTTAAACATACTCATTTATGTAAAGGTTTAAAAAAAGTGTTCCTTTTGAAACTATAAGTACATTTATTTTGGCAAGACGATAGCTTCTATCCTTGCTCATTCTTAGTTAATTTCCTTACACTGGATATATAAAAAAAGAAAAAAAATTTAAGCAAGAAATGGAAATTAAAATATGTTATAAAATACAAACCTCAAACTGCAGCTTTTTACAGCTATAAACAAAGTATAATTTAATAAGAAAACCTATAAAAATGAAAACTAGAAAATTAAATGTACCTACATATTTATTAAAATCTGGTTAATTAACCCCGAAGCTCCCCTCAAAATAATGAGCGCGCGAGCCTCAGAATTTTCATCAAAAGTTACTCGCTCGCTGTTTAGCGTGCAAGACAAGCACGAAAAAGAGAATGGGAAATGAAAAAAAGTAGAGTGCGAGACAGAAAAAAGAGCGAGTAAAAAAGGATATTTCACCGAGATAAAAGACCAAATCCATCCTGACCGCTCATCCCAAAAAGAAAGGAAACCCTCGGGCAGATATCAACGAAGCCACATGTAGCCCAGCCCTCGCTTCTAACCAGTACTCGGCCCAGCACCCTGCATCTGTCTCAAATCACCCGACGGAATTCATATTTTAACCCAAATCCAGAAGAATGGCCGATCGGCCGCGATATACCCGCAATTCGCGCGCGCCACAATGGGCCTGTATTTGCCATTGTCGCCGCGCGCGGACGAAAGGATAGTCGCGTGCTCGAGTCGGCGTTTATATACGTATATACGAGCGCTCCTGAAAAATGGCCTCCGCTCGAGGAGGGAAGAGAATAATGAAAAGGAGGAAAAAGGGAGCGTTAAAGCTGAAAATCTAGAGCGAGCGCGAGTTGCATATTCATGCGGAGGTTTCGATGTAGCCGAGTTGCTGTACCTTTGTGCGGGCCTGGTTTGTCTTAACGCGATTTTCCTATACACAAATGTATGGGTGAAGGGAGAATTAAAGGATCGAAGACCGCTTCAAGCTCGGAAATTATGCGGAGGTGTGAATTTATGGACGATAATCGCCCAAGGAAGGGGGGGAATTGTTTGTCAGCTTTGTGAGGGTGGTTTGTAAAGGGTTTATTGGTGGTTGGTTAATTAGGTGTTTATAATAGTAGGGTTAATTTTTGGATGTGCTTATTGGAAGGTTTTTACTTTGGAGCTTTGAGGAGTTTCTTTTTAAAAAACGGGCTAATAATTGTTTTTCGTCGTCTTCTGGCAGAGATTCAAAATATTAAATTCACTCTCCATATTCATCGTACATTACATTCAATATGCGCAGCGAAATCATAAAAAAGAAAATGATAAATTTACATGGAAAGATGAGAAGCGCTTAAGAAAATTAATATCTGCAAAATTTATAATCGTTTTAAACGCTGCGGCATTTTGCGAGATATCAATTGCATCCTTTAGTAAAAAAAAATCGATGAATCCTCTTGAATAGTTGTGAATCATTTACAGTTTGAATAACGTTATAAGCGATGGTCAACAACTTAAAAAGTTTAAAATGGAATATTTTTTAAAAAATACGAAACAAAAGTTCAATTTGTATTTTTCTAAAAAAATGTAAAAACAAGCTTCTTATAAAAAAGTTGACCTCCTTATTTACAGGAAAAATGACGAAATAAGTAACTGCAATTTTTAAAACCTGTCTTCTTACTGAAATAAAGAGAACGGATAAGCTTCGTAAAAAAATACACTTTTTATAAATTGTAGTAGCTTATTTTGTCATTTTTCTTATTAATAAAGACAGGACGGACATTTATTTGAAATATATTTTCATCCGCTCTCTACGATGAAGAAAGATTTTTAAATAAGTGCTACGTATCCTCTTTCCCCGTACCCCTTTTCAACAAACCTTTTTCTTTTCACGACAAAAAATTCTATACATTTCCTTCAAAATAATTTTTCCATCTCGATTCATCAATCAAGCTTAACAAAACTCCACAGACTACACCTTCCCAAATCCATTTACCAAACCCTTCTTCCCACCTGACAATCACTCCCCAAAGTGTATACAGTTTCGAGGACGCGTTTTCTTATCGCAATCATAACGCGCCGGCTCATTCGTATTCCATTCCTGGCGGGCACCGATACAGCGAAATCGAGCCAACAAAGTCCAAAGCGTGACGAGCTTTCCGTCGACGCGTGAAATTAGCGATTAAATCTTTAAACATTTCGTGCTCGGCGATATTTTTGCGAGAGTTTGCAGTTAAAAACTTGGGCGAGCTTCGCAGGGGCTCACGACTGAGTTATGATTCATATTTTCTGCTCTGCTATGGAGATGTATCAGGGAGAAGGGTGTAGCGTTACTTTTTCAGGAGCTGGCCTTTCTTCCTGCGAGCTTTTTTTTTACCTTGAATGCGAGGATAAAAATGTTGTATGAAAAATAGTGAAGCTTGCGCTTGTTTGAAAGATTAAAATAATTAGATTTCTGAGCTAGCTTTGGTATGAATCGGAAGAGAATATTCAAATGAGGATATTTTAATCATGAAGCTCGGGGTATTTTTTATTTTGAAATATGCGCTGAAGTTGCCTTGTCTGCAGTGTTTCATCAGACATCTCTTAAAATTTCATAAATATTTTATAAAACAGTAAAAGAAAGAAGTAGTTGAAATTAAGATATAAAAATTTTCAAAAAGGTCTACATAAATATCAAATAATTATTGTTAACAAACGCAAATTTGACAAACAAAAGCACAAAACGCTGATAGCAACAACGACAAGCAACTAACAACAGTTTCGAATTACACCTTGGCAATCTATCCATCTCCGCGCCGCAGTGGCAAAAATTTCTTCTTTATCAAGATCGAGTCACGAAGTTCTTTAGTGTACTCTAATTAGAATAGTTTCTTAAGTACACCAAGCCGCTTTCGGCTCCTCGCAAACATTTAAATATTTCATCGACCATTTGGAATTTGCGAAATTCGCCTTAATACTTCCACTCTATTATTTCTCCCCCATTATCAATGGAATTTCTAAAGGAAAACCTTAAGTATTTCTTCAACGTAAAACCTCCGCGGACAGTAAATAAGTAATTTCCATTAAAACTTCCGACCGCCTTTGTAATCATAATTCCTTTCGCAAGTATTTGATCATTAACGCAAGTTCAAACAATCTAAGAACAGTCCCCACCACCCTTACCCCAACTACTTTTTTATGAATCCAGAACAAAAACTTTTAACGACCAATCCCGAGTCGAAAAGTCAATCTTTCCCCCCCAACAAAAGCACCTAGATTGCTCTCAATCATCACCTCTCCGAATTTCCCAACGATACCTGCGTTCCCAGCAACAACAGCCTATCAGCGCAGGATTCAATTAATGCATCCCCCACAACCCCATTACCATCGACTCCCCAGCCATTATGCATTGACCCACACTCGGTTCAGCCACCCCCACAGCCATAAATAGAAAAGTATCGCAGCCACTCAAAGCCGCAGCGCTCCGCGCGTTAATGCAGACGATAAATAATTACGAGCCCGCCTCGGCGCGCGCGTATACAGCAGACGGTTAAGGTTTTACGAGCGCCCTAAGGGCTCGACGCAAAATTCCTGTATCGGCTCGTGTAATCTAGGCGCGCCTGCAAAATGTCTCGCTCCCACGCATATTCATGAAGGGGGGGTAAAAATTCGCCGAAAATTCGCCTGACTGGCGAGCGGATAATTTATGTATGTGGGTGTGCGATCGGTTTGGTTATTATGGATCGATTTTTGCGGTGAGCCGGAGTTTTTCGAGCCCCGGGAGATTCGGGACGCAGATTGCCGCGGGGCTGCGTTAGCGAGCGTGGCACCGATTTTGCGCGGGAATGAATTTTAAATGATTGGGAAGGAGGTGGAGCTCGATGGCTTGGGAGTTGAAGCTTTCGTTACGTTGGGCCTCGCGGTTTTGAGATTGAAATTTCGTTTGTTTGGTGATTTTTTTATGCAAGACTGGTTCTGATGAATTACTTTTTAGATGAAGGATTTTTAATTATTATTCTACGCTGATGGCAGTCCTTGATACGTCTTACGCCGGATCAAACCGGAATTCCAACGAAATAATATCTCCACTAATTGCAGAATTCATCTATAAAACAATTCAGCTGGAAAGACGAAAGGAGATTTAATTGCCATCACGGCGCTCTTGTCTTATATAGCTAAAAAAAATAAGCTCTTGGAATGGCGCACAATCAGCAGCTCGTCTAATTACATGCAAATTAACGATATTAGCGGAAAGGCGAAAGCAAGGGTAAATTGATATTGTATATACAACTGGCTGGCTTCGAAACGTGACGAGACTCGACCCTGATAGGAAGAAAGACGGAAACACGCGAGAGTAGCGAGGCACGCGCGAACGAGCAAAGGCATTCGCTGCGATAAGCCACAAAGTAGACGTAATTGCGAGGTATTTAGGTTGCGCGAAATCGTGGCTTTAAGCACTTATTGACGTACGGTTGGATGCGAGCATTGCTGTTGTATTTGTCGGGCGGTCTATAGGTCTTTTGAATAAGATAGTTTGAGAATATAATATAAAATAAATAGTATCATTGTTAAATTATATAAAAGTATTAGATATAAAAAACTTATTGAAATACGCAAATCAAATTATATCAAAATGTGACGTACATTTTGAATCTAGAATCGTGGTGTATCAAAAGGATATTTATATACATAAATATAACTATAATTTTTCTAAAATTTTGTAAAAGTGTAAATGTCTGTAGCAAGTAAATATCATGAAATTCGCAATTCAATTCCTTAAAATGTCACGTAATATGTTTCGCTTACGAAGCATGCTGCAGATAATTACGTTTAGTGTACATGAATGTACATTTAAATTTAATATTACATACACGAATATGAAGAGCATCGTGGATCCATAAACTTACCAACCAAATACATAAGTACACTCGCAAATCGCAAACTGCAAACTCACGATTGCCAGCAAATTTCGACAGTTTCCTGCAAAATAAAGCCGCGAAGAAAACAAAAAATAACTTCCAATTTCCAAAAATCCACCGCGAAATCGAAAAGGCAAAAACATATCCAATTCATCCTGCAAATGTTTTAACGCACGGCCATAGCTAGCGAAAAGACTGGAATTGAATACAGCTCGATTCGGTTGAATAAAGCCCTCAGCGCGTATGTTTCAAACTCCAATTTACGAAGAGATAACGCACATACGACGCACACACGGAGCAAGCTGATTTATCGTCGCGAGGGCGCATCGATGTTTACTAGTTAACTAGCGTATGCGAGCTCGCTGCGCTGAAAGGCTTGCGCCGTGACGGGATTTATGAATTTTCGATAGCTTGTGAAAAGCCGATGCTGTATTTAAATCGTGGAAATTAATTTACTGTATTGAGCGTTAAGGCTGGTTGTATAGGTCGTTTGGGAGGTATTTATTTAAGCTTTTATTTTGTGAGGGCTTTTGAGTTATTAATTAAATTTTGAGAGGATTGATAACGGTTTAAAGGTTAATTTGTTTTCAATCTTTTAGTGAGGTAATTATTTGTTCATAGCGTCACTTTTATGCGTCTTAAATAAAGGCATTATTTAATTTTATTAATAATTATGAAGAATAATTTCAGATTGATGTATTTATTTAAATATAGTTTTACATATCAAAATTGGTAATAAAATCATTTGGTTAAGATTAATTAAAAATTTATAGCTTTATTCGGTTGAAAAATTGAAAATTTATTCAACTGCATAATTCGTAATAAAATATTAATTGCAATAAACAGATTTTGAAATTTTAACATAAATATATTTTATAATAAAACAACTCACAACTTATAATGCAAAACTATAAACTATCCATTAGAAAACAAAAATACTATACACCCCCACTAAAACAAACCCTATCTCAAATCCGTATACCCAACATTTACCTTTCCCTTATCCTCGCATCATTTCAGATCCAGAAACTATCTGAATTCAACAATCCTCGGACGATGCGCGCGCAAACGTTAATCCCACGGGATTCTCTACATATAGCGGATTTCATCCGCGAATGCGTATAAAGGATTTGGCGTGCGGCGAGATTAGCATATCGCTCGTGCGAGACGTTGCGGCTAATTTGAGCCGAAACTTCGGCGCGGAGACGTCGAAACTTTGCGGTGGATCAAGTTTCGTGAATAGGAGGGGATTTTTGAGATTGCGATTGGGTTGCGTTGGTGAGTTGGAGAGGCATGTGAAACTTAATGATTTTTGTCTTTTGAATTTTTTTAACAAAAATTTTAGAAAATAAAATTTTAAAGTTGCTATTACAAATGATTGAGTTTTAGCAAGTTAGGAATAAAATATTTATTTTAAATGACGATAAAAATATTTATTTATTATTAAATTGCTCTTATTTTAATCAATCCTGAAAGATTTATTGATCTAAAAAAATTTAATATTAGTTTTTTTTATCGAACTTATCGAGATATTTGCAGTAGCTATACGTCTGGATGCTTCACATATTTTTAGACAAAATATTCCTCTGGAGATTTTCCAGGTCACTACTTGTCAAAAATCAAAAATGAAAAATTCAAAGAAATTTCGAAAATATGGTATGAGTATCTTAGAGTTAATATGACGCAATGAAATTGACTATTGATAAAGAAGTTGATATAATTGTACGTTGCCAGACTTGATATCGAGTAAATCACTTAAATACAGTTTATAAAATATAGACTTCTCTCTCATACTTTTCATTTCGATAAAATCACTTTTTATTTTCTTACTGTTTGTTTTATTTGAAAAGTAATAAATCAACTGCATTGTTGATAATGCCTTACTTTAATTGCTTTAATTCTACTAAAAAGCGTTTAATTAAAAAGTCCGTTCTTAAAATACTTAAATTTTAATATTTATAAAACGTCTTAAAATATTCTGCATTTTTCCATTAGATATCATGATTAATTTTATTTACGTCCGCATAAAATGAATCGAAAATATATAAGAAGACTTATTATTTATATTTGATCACTGGCATAGAAAACATTATTCACATCAAAACGAGAATTTATTTCAGTTTAGCGTGTTCCAAGAAAATAAGCAATAATATGATTACCAAATTACAATGCGCCAAGGCAAGAACCGTAAAACTAAATTACATTTATTAAATTAAATTCATTTATTTTAATTTAATACTCAATCTCCAAACATCATGCCGTAAACCAAATTTTAAAAACTTTTCTAAATAACGAAAACCTTTTTCGAAAAAAAAATTACGATAGCTATCTAACGAAGAAAAATGATCCGATCTTCTAAAAAAATCATCGTCAAGCCTCCTCCAACATTGAATCATTAATCTTACGGGAAAAGAAACCTCGTAACTTATTTTTCCCTCCCGAACCCAGCCAATATTTTCAACCAAAAAGTACAACTCGCAATCTCATTATTACCCCAATCATGCCGCATCCTCGAAAAGTTATAAAAATTTGTAAAGCAAAAAAAAAGCCACTCTGCCCGCATCTCGCGCTCAGGACGAGATAGAAAATTTTCAAAGCTGTTTGCGCGCAAAAACCCTTTTATTACAACGCGCCATACTGGGTCAGGGGCTTTTTACAATAAGCCAGCGCGAGCGCGTCGATGGAATTTTTATGATTCCCCTGAAAACTTCCTCGTCCCGAAACTGTAGCAAGCTCCTCGAAACTTTGCCACTCTCCTCATTTTTTTTCGATTCCAATTAAAGCGTTTATCCCCGCGCGATATATAGCCTCCTTGGACGCAGGGACGAGAAACGCTTAAGCATCATTAGCAGCGCGAAGATGCAGCCCCTCGCGGTAGCCTCGTCCTTTTTTTTGCCCTCCTTTGAAATTCACTTGCCACTCTGGGAGCCGGCGCCGTTATTGAGTTAGTTTTCCGCTCGCTAATTACTTTCTCAATTACGAGGACGAAAGTTTCCCGGCGCGCCGGGATGAGCTCGATCTCTTTTTGTCTCAACGGTTCGCAGGTTGAGTCGACATTGGAAGGTGATTATTTAATAGGCTTGCGGTAGTTGGGATTAATTTTGGGCTTTGTGGAAAATTTTTGTGAGGGTGTTGTTGGAATGAGCGAGTTAACGTTTTTTTGAATATGGGTTTATTATTTTTAGATGAATTTTGTGATTAATTATGAATTAATTTGATGTAGGATAAACGTTGTCTTGGTTCTTTAGAGTGAGAATTTTTAATGATAAGTTATTAAGTTGAAAATCCAATCTTCTGTCAACGTAATCTAAAGAAGCAATTTTATTAAGTAAATTTCTGAAACGACCTATATTATAGAGAAAGTGTTTTTTAGCAAAGGAAAACTTACAACGTTTTTATATGAATTTTCTTTTATAACGTCTATTTATACAACCTTTTATCCACTCTCGGAGTTTTTACGAAACACCTTTTGACGGTATTACATTTTCGATTACAATAAGAATGAAATCTCCGCTCCGATCAGCACTTAGCCTTATCTGGCGTCATTATGTGATACGACGTTAGAAGTTTTATACCATTTCATCCTCTATTCTCGGCGGCTTAAAGATTTTAGTTAAGCTTGGCTGAATATTAGAGAGGTCAAACGTAAATAATAAATTAATTAAAACAAAAAATTAAAGATAAAGTTTGTGCTCTATATAATATAAGTCATTATTATCATTATAGTACATTAAACAAAAACTAAAAATACTATTTTACAATATTAAGAGGCTAAACTGGCATTTGGCTACAAACGAGCAAAAGTCCAGATTTAAAATCGAAATTCCAGTCGAGAAAATTTACGGAGGTGATCAATTACATGGGACTCTAATTCGAAAGGAACAAGAGAGACTCAAGAGTTTGTTGCGCCATTTGGGAAAAGCATCGCGCGCTACTGGGGCGCACAAGAAGAGACCGCAGAACAAACTAACAGTAAATAACCACGGACACAGTAATTAAAGTAGGAGCTTATGTAGGAGCTCGGCTTTAAAAGTAGCTGCCCACTGGCTAGTAAAGGAATCAAGTTTATAGGTATTCGATTCTTTGCTTTGTTTTGCTAGGGAGGCTTTGTGATAGTTAAAGATATTTTTTAAAAGGAGCTTGTTTGAAATATGTTTGAGGAAGTATTTGGAATGAAAATTCTTTTTGTGGTTGATAATCGTTCTTTTAAAATTATTTCAGTTTATGCACTCAGCTCTCACGCATAATCATACTTACATATAAAAAATGACATCAAATGACTGAATTTTCACTCTTTCATGAGTGCAAATTCAGAATGAATGATTTTAATGTAAATCACATATACTCTCACCTAATATATGAAATCATGAGTCTTTTATATTCAGAGACTAGATATATATCCAACTGACTAAAACCGATATCTTTCTAGTTCAAATAATTTAAAAGTATGCTAAGAAATATCTTTATAAAAATTTCAATTTTATTACAAGGCTGTGAATGTTTTATACTCATTAGTCAATAAATTAACTTACACACATTTTATTACAGAATTTAAAACTTAAATTTTTCTTTATAGTATTTTAAAGAACTCATTTTACTACTGAAAGTATTAGTTACGTGTGAAAATAACCGTTATTGTAATAACTTTTAAATCATACATAATTTTTCATCCTTGAAAAATATGTTATTATGAAACATTTATGTAAATCGATTAAACAGGACGTAAAGGAAAAATAATGATATTGCGGAGCCTGCAAATCGCGAGTTCAAAGTTTTAAAATCTTGAAATGCAAAAAGGAGGTAAAAAGTCCCACTCTAACTTCAAAATCACAACTTTGACATAATTTTTTTAACTCAAGGTATAGTTTAGTACTCGTGTGTAAGTTATCTATTTACCTGGCTCGACTTTTTTCTTTCGCTTCGTTCAGGCGAATAGTCCCTTAGGAAAAGTAAATAATCAACTTTCACACTTGTGTCAAAGTGTACTTTAAAATAGTTAAAAATTTTCTAAATATCAAAGAAAAATTTTGAAAAAATTTCTTCAAAGATCAATATTTCTGATAACGGTAGTAAATATCTCTTAAAGAATCGCCTCGATCTTTCTCCATCTCCAGTCCATAAACTCAACAACTAAAATTCAACTCAATCAACCGACGATCGACCTAACACAACTAACCCAACCACTCTCCAAAATCCATCACAACAAAATTCACTCCCTCAAAGCGTCCACGTACGACATTACAACTCCACATCCACAACCACCAACCGAGAAAGGAAATAAGTCCGAGAAAATCCGCGAGTCTCGAGGATTTTGATCGATCGCGCTTACAGCAGCGAAGAGAATTCGTCTCGCGTGCACCCTGGGGACCTTGCTTTTTTGCGCAGACCGCGCGTTAAGGATATATAGAGTCCCGAAGCTCGCGCGCGCGCGCGTGCCGCTGTATAATTTATCGCTCAACTCAGACGACGAATCCACGACTCTGAAGAAGTTTTGCTCACGGAAAAGTGAACGCGGCTAATTTGAGGATAATTTTTGTCGTCTGGGAGATTTATCGAGGTTGCTCGTGGATATGCGTTTTTGATTCGGCACGGTTTGAGGAGGAATAGAGGATTTCAGTGGGCACGTGCGGGGTTGAGTTGGTTGGGTGGTGTTGATTAGTGTTTTATTGTTGAATTATGCATTTTGAGGTTGAAAGGGTAATGAGGGAATTATTGCGCTCGATGAAAGTTGGAATTCGTCGCGTGAGGCTTGAATGAACACGTAACTTTGCGATTAAGATTTTGCGCCTTATGCCGCGTTATGTTTCATTAATTCGAATTAATTTCAACGTCAGATGTTTGATAAGAGGTTATCTGGGATCGGTGCTCGCTATACCTTCATTTTGCGGAATTTGTGCATATCAGTACGTCTGACTTGAAGTGTATTGTACTACTGAATTACTCGCTCTGTTGGAAGTTATGAAAATATACATTAGCTCCGATATCATAGCAAATTATTTCTTAGAATAAGATTAAAAATTTATTTATTGATTAATAATATTATTTACAAACTTTTTAAGATTTTCATCTTTTATTATTTTTAGTTTAACTGTCATTACTGTTTGAGTTATTCATTTTAAAAGATAATGTTTTATACTGAGCTACTCGATTTTTGAGAATAAAAACACGACTAAATCAGAATCATTTGGCATATATTGATATTTTAAAAATCTTAAAATTATTATTATTACCTACTGAAAATATTGTAATATCGAAAATATGCACGAAGAAAAATGATTGATTAAAACCCACGACAATCTTTTAAAAACAAAATACAACCTTATAGAGTCTAGAATATGATATTTTTTAGTAAAATTTATCATAAGAACATTAATTATAACTACAAAATACCACATTTCTTATATTTTATAAAAGCCTATTTAATTTTTAACAGATCGCTACAATATTTAATAGACCATTTCTATGAATGTGGCGAATGTCAAAGAAATATAAAATAATAAAGACACGCTAGCATTTTCCGTCAAACAAACATTATTTTAAGTTAATAGTTTCAGCTCTGCAAAACGACATTTTAAAACCCATCTGTCACCAAAAATATTTTTTACTCCACATTGAACATTCAATAACATAATTAACGTTATACGCATCATTCGTCATCCACAAATAAAAACCTGCCTTTCCTCACGCACGCTTCACAAAATTCTGATAAATCGCCTATTCAAAATCAATACCACGCTCAATTTCTCTTTTAAAAAAAAAAACCACGCTCGCAACTTCATTATTCATACCCGCGCTCCGACGACTCCGCGTTACAAGCCAAATCGATATACGTAATTGCATGAAATATTATTTCAAAATTATCCCTCGCTGCGAAATGAGCGCGCTAAGCGCCGTAAATTGCATACGCGAGGGCGCGCGTATTATACGTATTAGCGCAAGTCCCGCGCGCGGCGTAAAAGGGTCAAAGATTTTCCCTCGCACTTCCCAAGTGATTAGAGTAAAAGTCGAACCGAGGCGACTTCTCCTTTTGAGTGTAATTCTCCCGATGCACGCTAGAAAATCAATCCTCTGTTTGCGCTCTGGCTCGAGCCCATCTATATACTCTTGACCTTGCGCGTATATCTCCGAGCGCGTCTGTCATTTTTACACTTGGAGCCGAGAGCTGGGATCGTCCCACGCGTGGAGACAATTTTTTTTTTATGACGCTTCTTAGCCGAGGTATTATGGCGTTGTGGCTTTTTTAATGGCCGGATAAGATGACAGAGTGGGAGCGCGTGGTCCGGTAAAGAATATTGCTTTTAATTCTGAGCTCGAGTTTTATAATTTTCAAGGTGGCTGTTAATATTGACTATCGTTGTTTAAAATAAGTTTTGCTCATTCTGATTTTCTTAAGGTGGAAAATATGAAAAACTAAGTTAATAAAAAATTATTGGACTATTTTTACTTCTAACTTCACTTGTAGATCCAGCCGATATTGATAATTGCTCTGATGTAAACATTTGCGTTATTAGACAAACGTTTTATTTATTCGTTAAATAAAAAAGGAATGAAACGTTTATTTTCCAGCAACGAGATACTGGCAGGCCGATACTATCTCGACTTGCATATCGCTTTCACGTACAGTTCAACTATGTTTTAGCAATGACGTAAGCCAGAAAAAAAAATTAATTCCTCACGTACGTTTTTCTTGTCATCGATCAAATTGGCACAAATCCTAGTTTCCAGCATATCCTACTTTCAGGTACACGTATACCCGCACTATCAATGAATTACATTTTCAACATACACGCAGAACACGAAAATATAGATCATCCATTCCTATCTATTAAAATTAACGTCTGTCCCGAATCATCAGACACACACACACGTGTGCACGGCGAGAAAAGACATTTCATCGTGTCTCCGGATCGGTCGTTGTAGCATTTCAGCGTGTAATAAAGTCCGACGGCCGGGCGGCTCTCGAGAGCCATAAAAGCGTCCGAGGCAATAACGGCGTGCATTTCATCAAATTTGCACGCTTACTAAAAGCACAAAGCCGGAAGGGGGCCGTGAGCGCCCGATGATGAATGTTTCCGGCCGGCAGATAAGAGGGACGCGCCGTTAAATTTTCAGTGTGATATACTGGGAGAATTTTTTCGATTTCAATCGTATAAACTAGTTTTAGGAGCCCATCGTATCGCGTGAGAGAGTTCCTTTTTGAGGATTCGATTTCGCGAGAGTCGAGCGGGGGTGGATGGGGGGGGAGGGGGTCGTAATTCAGTGTTCGCGATATCGAGGCTGGCTGATTTTTGGCTTTGTCGGTCGGAATTACTGCGGAATGCGTTTTAGGTATTAATTTGAGTTTGTGGGGCAGGGGTTATGTAAATGTTGGGTGGTGGGTTTGATCGGGCGAAGAAGTTCGGTGGGATAGGATTTATATTTTCTGTGAGAATTTAGATCGTGGTACGAATAATTATTAGAGTTTTTTTTAATTGAAAAAATGGATTATTAAAACTTATTATGATCAAGCAGGACTCTGTTGTTCATTTAAAAGAAAAAAAAAATAATTTAATGAAATATTAATATTGAAAATGAGCCAAAACGTTTCATATAATGAGTTAAAATTAAATTATTATTTAGCTCATCAGAAAATCTCTGTTTCATTGATTAAATACATTTAACCAAAGAGAACAAATCAAAAAGCTCAATGTCTCGAAAATTTTCCATTAACTCCTTTCATCAATCAAGTTACACGCTTCATCGACTGTAAGCCTTTTACGATCAAAGGAACATCATGTAGTTGGAAGCCGAAAATCGTTTCCCCATTTACGGAACATTGTCCCTTTACGTATATCGACACGCCTAATGCACTTAATAGAACCGCGGGAATAGAAATGAAAGTCTTTGAAAGGTGTAAGGGAGAAAAGAGAAGCACATCGAATGATATTTATACGAAAATGGAAAATGTCAATGCCCTTTACACTAACAATTTCAATTTCTTTTCAGTAATATTTTTCGTAGTTTGTTTGCTTTAAAAACTTTTTATATTATTAGATATTTTTATTAATAGTCATTTTATTCAACCTTTCATACTGACAGAATCTATTCTAAAAATCTTTCTAAACAAAATTGTAAAGTAAAATTTTTTTTAGCGCCAAGTGTATATAAAGTACTCAAAATAGAAATAAAAATTTAGGGGACATATAAGCTAAAAGTAACAGGGATAAATATTAAAGAACAAAAAATAATGAAAAAATAAGAACAAAAATACATTTTTTTTTAATAGATATTCAAGAAATTGCTTGCTTAAACGTTAGCTAAATGATGTTACTATCATTTACAAATGATAATATTTATAATACAATATCTTTTTTGAAAACGGCAGCTACTTAAAGAAAGTGTTACTTTTGGTCTCTAGATTTGACCTTTAAATAATTGATTAAGCAGTCCTCAGAAAAATCAGGAACTTTTAATGAAAATAAATATACCAGAATAATTACGTTTTTCACTTACTGTAATTACGTACTTTCTTATAAATGATCAAACCCTAGTTTCTTACGAAGCACAAAGTGGCCTATATTAGCAAGTTTTTCTTATGGAATAGCAGCTTTCTACTTTCAATCATTTCAACAACTTCACGATTGAAGTCATAAAAGTAGAGTTTCTAAAGTTGTTACTCGCACAATTTTTTCCGCCTTTAAATTACGAAAGTTTATACCTGGCTATTAAAAATCTGATATTACACGAAGTATTGCGTACCTTGAACTAAGAAACTATTTCTCTTGTATTTCAAATAAAATTATTAGGTTTACTATTGTGTTTTTTTCAATTCTAAATCGAAAACACCGACTATTCAAAGCTAAAAAAATAATTAGAATCATTTGTTTAAAAATATATACTTAATAGATAATTCATGTAAATATATTTTCGCTTTTGTTACTTATTCTTATTATACGCTATCTCTACTATTTTTCTGTTAATAATTAAAAAAGAAAAATTAAAAAAAATTAATTATTAATCTCAGTAATCTGGCAGTAGGTAGTCTCATCATTCAAACTCATCCAAGCAAAACATAATTTTACGCAAACTAACCTCCCAGAATTCCCAATCGACCTTCTCAAAGAATCAAGCACCAATTACGCGAAATTGAAAAAAATGCAATCTCTCAAAAGTCTCTCCCGTCTCCAAGCGACTCGTTCAATCTTTGCCAATCAGCTCGCAACTTGGAAGCTCTGCCTCTGACTCCCGGCAATTTTCATAATGAGCATTTGTTTTTTCCCTTCGATTCGATCGGAATCAATTAATACTGTTTTTAAAGCGAGCGTTGAGAAAAACACGATTAAGCTAAAATGCAGGACTGTGCAAACATCGCGCTCAACTGGATAACGAGGAGAAATCCGAGAAACTCGGGATTATTCGAGGACTAATCGGGCCATTAGCCAGGGAGGCGAGGAAAGCAGTTCGGTGGCGCGAATTATATAAGATTAATCCGGCTGAGAACTCGCGGGGGAGGTAAATCATCCTGCCGGTCGAATGGGAATTGGCGCTTCGGGCTTCGTTTGTAAAGAAGAAGCGCATGAGAAAAGAAATTGAGTAATTTGAATAAAGATAGCAAAAATTATGCAATTGGTATTGAATTGTTTTTCAACTGATCTTCGTTTTTCAAAGGTTTGTTGTAAATGATTTACAAAATTAAAAACTAGAAATATAATTATCAAAAATTATTGTCTTGTAATTCTTTTACTTAAATAAACAGATATACTATAAGAGAAATATTAACCTACAATAACATGAAAGAACGGGGGATACGAGCAATACAATGTTTTTTTTTAAGCAATATATATAAATTAAATCATTATAATAATAGGAAAAACATTTTTACACTTTTGCAAAACAGACAATAGAATAAATGAAGGAAAAATCTGTTAAAATTATATTAAGATTCTAAATCTATAAACCTTGAATAAAAGAAAAACACTTTAATGATTCGTCTCCCCATTCATATCAATTTAAATATATATATTGAATCCACACCAGCTCATTACAAAAAGACAATACGCACAAAATTTCCCACAACACAGTGGGAACTACCGCTCCTCATTATCAAAACCAAAAGTAAAGCAAAATCCAAGCCTTATCCCACCTGTCAACCCGAAAACACATCCTCAAACTCTGCGCACGTTTTGTGCCTAAATAATTCGAAGTCTTCCAGCCTGACGCGGAATGCCGCCCGTCCTCGCAGCTACACAGACGCTCGCACGGGGCCAGTGGCGCGCGCGTGCGAGAAATCCGATAAGGTCGCCTTCGATTAATGAACGCGAGTGCACATCTCGCAGCTCGACTCTATATACCTCTATTAAGGGGCGCAGCGGCGATGGCAAGTAGGCGATGCGATCGCTAGCGCTCCAGTGCCTATTATACAAGTTTTCGCGATTAACCTCCGACCTTAAAAAAATTTTTTATTAAATTATAATTATATTTTTTTTCTTATTGTTTTATATTTCTAATAAATTTAAATACTTTTTATTTAATAAAAGTTTTTAAGCTCGTAGCAAACGACTTTAGCAGTTTCCTCATCTTTTTCCATCAACTCGTATGTATACACGCTACGCGCTATGCTGCAAACAAAAGATTGTAGGCTGTGCAGCGAGAATTGTACGTTCGGTAACAGTTCTATCTGACGGAATTCCCATTACAATTTTTTAAATTTTATTGAAGTAAGATTAAAATTGGCTTGTTTAACCATAAGAAAGAACGATATTTTCCTCGATTTGACGTTGTTTTCTTGATATTTTGCGATATTTTTTCTTGATTTATAAATTATCCCCCTTTATCTCTGAAACTAGCCGTTATTTCGAGGGATTTTATGATATTTTTCCACTTTTTTACGTTATTTTTAGACATTTTTACGATATGTTATCTATTTATGTACATAAATGTAATTGCAGATAATAGAAGTTATACTACTTTGGCGTACAATTTAACAAATTCTTAAAGCGTTTAAGCAAATTATATAAAAAGGCACCGATAGTGTTTAGCAAATGTAACAACTTTGCAAAAATTTAAATAACTAATCATTTTAGTTATTTAAATTTACATACATTTATTTTATCTTATAATTATAAAGAAATAAATAAAATATCTATTAAGAAATTAAGATTTGGATTAAGAGCTTACCTTTAAATAGGTATAAAATCGGCAATAATCTATAATTTAAACTTCAATTGTTACTTAAAATAATTTTATAACAAAAAAGTTTCGATTTTTTAATAGTTTTATATAATTATAATATGGATGTAGTTGGTAGCATGGTTGCAAGCTCGACTTTAGAATGAGATGAAGTCAGTAAACAAATGTTAAGTAATTAAGGTACTTAATCAAGGCCATTAATAATCGTACATTGATAATTTTAATAACAATTAATTATTCATTAATCTGCGTATTCCTCTGAAGTGGAAATATATTCGGAACATGTATACTGATAAACCAGGTTTATTCTTGGTATACTCATACAATGGTTTCGAAGAGCAACCTTTATGTTGTATTAGTTTTTATTACAATAAATCTATAACTTCAATAAAAAGTTTACGTAAAAATTTTTTTATGATTAATTTTTTATTTTCATATATTTATTTTTCTATTCTAAAATTTATAGAAGATTTTCTTTGTAGACTGTTTGTTAATGATCAATAACAAATTAACATTTATGTAATAGATAATTATACATTTTTATTCACATTTAAAGTTACAGAACTTTACTCAATGAAATGGTATATATTTTAATTTATGATTTTGCTAATGATAATAATATGTCAATAATTTATGTAGAATTTATTCAGAACTTTTTGGTCCAATTAAATTAAGGTTCTTTTTTTCTTGTCAAGTAATACGATATAATTTCTCACCACTGTATGAGCCTGCCAAATATAAATCTTATTTTGAAGTATGCTTGTTCCGAATATATTTACACTTCAGAGGAATATGCAGATTTATAAATAATTAATTGTTATTCAAATTATCAACGTAAGATTAGTAATGGTCACGATGGATTAAGTTCATTGGAGAGCTTTTAGGACGGATAAGTTATTCAAATTATCAACGTAAGATTAGTAATGGTCACGATGGATTAAGTTCATTGGAGAGCTTTTAGGACGGATAAGGTACCTTAATTACTTGACATTTATTTCATGATTTCATTTCATTCTAGTGTCTAGTTTTCATAGTATTGTATTTATATTATAATTTTATAAAATATTAAAAATTATGTTAAGTAACAATTGAAATTTTAAATTACAGACTAATAAGAATTGCTACGTATAATTACTCATTTTATATCTTTATAAAGGTAAGCTCCTAATTTTGTTTATTACTAAATAATCAAAAGTTTAATTTATTAGTCAAATTATTATTAAATAAAAAAATTGATTCTTAATTGATATTTTATTTATTTCTTTATAATCATAAGATAAAGTAAAAAAAAGGAAATGTATGTAAATTTATATAACTAAAATGATTTGTTATTTAAATTTTTGCAAGATTGTTGTACTTGCTTGAAACACTATCGGTGCCTTTTTATGTAATTTTTTAAAACGCTTTAAGAATTTGTCAAATTGTACGCGGAAGTAGTCATACTTCCATTATCTACTTCCATTTCGTCTTGTGTGCAGATAAAAAGGTGCTTTTTTATATTTCTTTAAATTGTTAAGGATTAAAAAATTCAAAATAATTACAAAGTAGTCCTAACGTATATATATTATCAGTTTAGATATTATATTAAATACATTCAAGTAAATTTCCAATTACTTCACTAAAATATTTAACCCTCTTATGCATCAGGTTGTAGATGTGCCGAATTAAAGCGTTCTCATATACCGTCTTTTAATTACAGTGAATGCAGTGAGTATAATTTTATGTACCTTCTTTAGGTAATGTGAAACTAGCGAATGATATCTCACTCACTAACACTCATTCGATTAAAAAATGTTTTTTATTACAAGTTATTGTAATAAACCTGCCACGACGTGCTGAGGGCGCGCAGACACAGGGCAACCGACCGACTCAAAAGTTCGGCCAAGACTAACGCGATGAAAATCATTTTTTACTTACTTACACACACGCGCGCTGAACTTCGACGGTTATTGTACGTTTACATAGAGTGAAACTTACGCGATGACTGCACATTGACGCGCTTAATATATT
>UELX01003020.1:0-26155 GCA_900480035.1 Eupelmus urozonus
CCGTATAAAAGGCACGGGGGGCGCCCATGATCGCTTCGCCTACTTGCCAATCAGGGCGCTGCCGCGCCCTTTGATAAAATATCTTTTTCAGAGGCGGTTAAAATTTATAATGAAGTTGTCCTATGGACCAACTTAAATTTCAATAAAAGAAAATAAATAAAAAAATAAAAAATAAAGGCAAAAGTAATCCGAAATTTCTTTTTGATGCACTAAGATAGTAGTTTTCAAAAGCGACTGCAACCTTCGTGGCTGACGAGGTATTCGTCGACTCATATCTTCTTAAAGTTTTGATAAATTTCAAACGTTCAAAATGTGGCGTGTGTTTCTTATCTGAATTATTGCCTGTCAAAAAAACTTTTTTTTATGAACAAAAGGTATTTTTACAATTCTTTCAAATATTATTAAAAATTTTGGATGGGTCATAACGCTTGCAAATAGTGTATTATGCTCCTAACGATCAAAACAATAGGTCAGGCCGGCTTCCGTGAACATTGTCACCCGAACCGAAGGTGAGGGTGTCAAATACGTGCTGTGGGGTGACCTACTTTAGATCCTTGGTACGATTACTACTTTTTATCATATATTCTTGGAAAATGCTACATTGCATGGCTATTTTACATACAAAAAACGGCCGAAAAATCTAATTGGTAAATTTTTGTTATGTTTTAGGGTGGCCTTTTTTTATACCCGTGCGTTACTACTTATCATACTTAGACCGAAAATATTATTTTTTTATTTCAACTTGAGAATCGACCATAATACTTTCGATCAGGATATCGTTAAAAAGAGTTTTATAAAAATACTAGCGGGACTTCAAATGTCACTATTCGAAGGCATAAATGAAAAATTCATAGTAGGTATAATTTGAAAGTTCAGATATTCTTCTACATATGTTGAAAAAATACATTGTAAACGCAATCTAAATTATTTAGAATTTTTCAGCCTAACTTTTTACCTCCGTCAAATGCAATAATACTACCTCAGAGAAGTCATAATAGCATTAATGCGAAGAGAAACATAATACAATTTTCTATAATATCACTTATACTTAATGGTATTATAAATTGTAAATATTTTTCATTCGAGTCATGTACACTATTGTAGAGATACTTTATTGAAGGACGGTTTCATTCTTTCTCTACAGAAATTCAATACTTTTTTGATAAATAATTTGCGATCAATTTTCGCGTCCTTTAAATTTTCCCTTTATACAAAATGAATACTTCATGTAATCTTATATTTTTCTTTTTAATTATTAGTATAATTTCAAAACGTACAAAATGTAAGCAACTTTCAATAAATAATTACTACGAGTTCCATTATAATGATTATAATTAAACCACATTACTATCTCTCCACAAGAATAAATAATTGCAAGCAATCATCAGTTTTTATAATGATTTTACTAATAAGCTCGAGGTCTCAGAACGATTGAAAAACCGGATAATTTTATTTCATTATATTTAGTATAAAAAGATTCATGCAATGTAAAAAACAAATATAGATTTGTTTCTCTCTTATTATTTCCTTTTTTACCAAGAGGTTGCTTCACCGAGAGTGACTTTAATGAAACATGACATTTAACTATTAAGGCAATCCTTGAACCAACGGCAACAAACATTCTCTGGACATCCGCGATAAATCAAGAATCCATTTTAATTGTGCAGCGTCATCAAATAAAAAAGAGAATACACCAATACGGATACACGCGCGCGCGCATCTTTGATTCATGGAATTCGCTTGGGCTTAAAAAGATCTAGAGAAAGAAAGAGGAATAGAGAAGGCGCAAAAAAACGTCTAAAATTAGAATTGCCTTTTATCGCGAAGAAAACCTCGCGCGCACCTTGCTCTTTCTTTCCTTTTTTTTCGCATTAAGACGGGGCACACACGTTCGCAAATACACACACGTGCACAGGGGCTCGTAAAAACTTCATTATTTCTTTCAACGAAAAGTCATAGCAACTCTCTCGTGCTTACAGAGAATCTCGTGAAGTTCCAGAGAGTGCGCTAGAACCTTAGTCCATTCCAGGCCGCGCGCGGGTCAGGTTTGAGAAAAAGCGATTTAAACGCCGTGTAAGAGAGTGTCTATGTGAGAGAAAGAGAAGGAGATAGCATGTATGTGTGTGTGTGTGTGTGTGTATGAAAGTGTATGTGTAAGTGAGAATGTGAGAGAGAGAAAAAAGCCTCACCCGAGCGAGTATGTTTGCTCAGCAGAGCTTGATAGATAGGGCAACTATGGATATAGATATTTTGGTCAGCCGATCGCGGGGAAGAAAGAGACAGAAGAGAAAATGAGAATAAACAGGAGAGAATGAGAAAGAGAAGAGGGAAAACGAAGAAATAGTAAGTGAGAGAGAAATAGAGCGAAGAGAAAGAAGGTAAGGTACAAAGAAAATGAGCAACGTCAAGGGAGAGAGGGCGAGAGAAAGAGAGAGAGGCGGACATTATCAAAGCATTTGAGGAAGACGGCGAAATTCAAGCCTGCGCTTGGATATATGTATTAGAAATGGATGAGGTGAAATTGGGGCGGTCTGAGGACGTGCAGGCGAAGAAGACGAGAGCCGAGTGGGTGTTTCAGTTGAGAGATTCGGGTTAAGAGGGGTTGTATCTGCCTAAATTTTAATCTACGTTAACGTTTATTACTAATAAAAGCGAGTACTTCTGTTTTTTTATGTGCGGTTAAAAAGGCCTTTTTTCTTTGGTTACGAAAATGTGGAAGAGGGCACAAGTTTAATTACTTTTAAAATGTTACTTCTAGAGATATATTTTTGGGCATCTACTGGATCATTTATGAAACAGATATAGCTTAAATTAACAATTTCTAATTGTTAGTTTTTAACAATTTATACAAATTTCATAACTGCATAATATAATTACCTAATTTTATAAACAATTTTTAATAAAAAACAAGTGGATCAAGTATTTGTTCATGAGCTAAGTTCATACCTTCTAATAACAGCGTTAAATAAAAGTAGCGAATGTGTATTTAATACTTTCATTAAAGCAAACATTTATTCCTACAATTGAAATAAGGTAAGAAAAATACATAAAAATAATTGAATGAGTCAAGAATAAGTACATCATTACATAACGGGATACACGTGAAATTAATAAGAGTACAAGTGCTGGTTCGTTATCTTTTATTCAACGAGTTTTCTTAAAATAAAACCATTAGCTCTAATTCTACCGCTATTTTAGTCAAAATAAGCACGCTATCAAGTCACGTTTTCGTGTATGAATCTACCTATTGTGAATCCGAAAATTCATTAATCAATGTTATTATTAGCTCTAATAGTCAATCAGTTGTCTAGGTACATGAGATCGAATAAACAAATAATATATTTTTTAAATAGAACTATCTCTATAAAATACAAACATTCATCTGATAAATGGAATATCTGATATTATTTAAACAATTTCTCTGATTTAATAAAAAACGAGAACATTAAATCCGATGACATCAATAAAGTTAATCAAGAAAAGAGAGTTTTAAACGTTTTTGGCAACCGTTTCCTCTGAAGAATATCTATGTATAAAATATAGTGAGATTTTGATGTAGAAAATTTTGGCACCATACAATAAGTGCAAATTCGAAATGAATCTGTTCATATTTAAACGTTGTGTATTCAAATAGAACAAATTTTCACTGTCAATAAACATCCTGTTATTACGCGATTTCAAAACTGTCGCTGAGAGCTCTTATTCAATCTATAATTTCAAATCCGTCGATTTGTAAGTCAAATTATCGCTTACATTTAACCAATATTCACAACAACTAACCGCACCAATTCAAACAGCTAAATTACATCAAATCTGTTTATACCGAAACACAATCACTGCATAAATTAGCTGCCTAAATTGCTTAACAAACTTGTACATCCGATACTCTTAAATAATAAACCAATCACAAGATCAGCTCTATCCTCTTCAAACTACGCTATCATACAAATCCTTTAATCCCCACACAATAAAATTCCGCTACCGAAACAAAACTCCTCAAATTCCAACTCTCAAAAACATCTCCATCCCGACCCCTTCACCAGAACCATCCCACATCCCCCAATCACAATAGAACACCCACCCGCGGATCCCCACTAAAAAATCCCCGCTCCATTCCCATCGAAAACAAACAAGCCCCGCGCTCGATTATAACACCGCCAACTCAGCACTGACGGCATTCACAATCGCAATTCCCGCGAGTTAGCTGACCGAGCGCGCGATTATTATCACAGCTCGCTCAATTAATAAATCGCCCGGCCTTAAATGCCTCCTCTTTCAGCCACGCGCGCCTTCGCTCGTCGGAAAAGAAAGTTTCGCCGTCCGAGAATTTTCGGCGAGCTGTCGGTCTGTGAGATACGATGTTTTTCCGCCCCTGGCAACGTGTATTCATGGCTTATCCACGCGCGCTTGGGAGAGTTTGCGTGTGGCAAGAGCCGCTTGGAGGCGTTCTTTTATGTGTCTGGGGGAACTTTTTAGCGAGTTCCGAGCGCTCGGTGCTTCTGGTCGCGAGGCTAAATTTGTCGGGATGGCTTTCAATTGCTTGTACAAACTATTCTTCTGATGAATTGGTATATGCGATATTGTTGACACGAGCGGCGATGATCAATTACCATTTTTGTTGGTATTAATCTTCGAGAGGGCCGGCCAAAGTCCACAAGGTAATAACTCACAAGACTAAACCGTCTTTCTGATGATGACAATAGTAAAGGCCGAGGCGTGTATATATGAGCTTGGACGGGACTGAGACTCATCCGGTTCCTATTGAAATATTTAATCCCAAAGTCGAAACTGCTCTTCCACGACCTTCGCTACTCCTACGTGTGTTTAAGCTGGCTTTATCAGGCGGTGCTTCTCGTTTTCAATTATTAAGTATTAACGCCTGAGGTGAAGTTTGGAGAGGTGATTATATGGGATATACGAACGATTTTGAGATTTCCTACGTCAGAGTGTCTTGGAGAATAATAATACTGTTAGATGACATAGTTAATTATCAATTACTGTCCATCAGTTTAAACTTGAGTAAGAAGTGAACACATCTCTTCTATCCCATCACACCCTAAATAAAAGATCGTAACAAATTGGCTCCTTTTGTGAATTATCGGAGCCTGTTCACGTTCGATAAACGATCCGCTCGAGCGCAAACAAAGCAAATTCACCTCCTCTCCCCCCGATACTCCGGGCCAATCCGCTTTGAAGTTGGAAAATCATTTCCGCAAAATAAAAACTTCCCCTCGAGCGGATTTTCATCGCGGATCTGAATTTAATTCTCGAAATCCCTTTGACGCACACGGCGCGACAAAGCATATACATCGGAGCCGGAACGATTGGCTGAACACGGTTTTACTCTCTGCGCTGCAGGGTTAACCGGAAGTTCGCCTCTCTCCCAGCTTCGCATTCTCAAGCACGTGCCTCTTCTAACGCGACGCCTGCTAAGCTCGCCTCTCTTGTTCTAACTCTTCGTTTTTTCTTTTTTTTCTTGATTTTTTTTTTCGTCGGGTGCGCGAGGAGCGAAAATCTTTCGATGCTAAGGCGAAACTCTCGAGTCGTTTGGTAATGTTTGGCTTGATTTTCTTTTCGTTGCGAGTGGCAATAAGCTTTGGTGACTGAGAAAATATTGCTGGCTTATTGAGGAAAGCGCTCAAAGCGATACAAGTGCTAATCGAGCCTTTTGAAAGTTTTCATTGAAAAGCTCAGTTTGAAAGAAAAGGCCGCCGATGTGCTTCAAATTATTGATTAAATTTAACCGCTCGAAAATAAGCTTAAAAATCTCTACTCGAGCTTGAAAAGCTGAACCCGGTGTTCACAGTAAAATGTATTGAATTGAGATGACTAGTATAAACATTATATTTACATTTTTCTTCTTCAGTTTAGCTTCATTCATCTTGTAAGAAAATATTATCGAAGCGATAACCAATTTGTCAAAGTACAGCTAAAAATTTCGACTTTTCAGAAGCAATTATTTATCCGATTTGACAATTGATAAATTAAAAGTTGAGAAAATCGTAAAAAGTCGTTCCTAAAAATCGCCGGATTTTAAAAGCGCTACTCCCTATCGAATTACTTTGACATTGATAAATTGCACACTTTGCTAAAACAGTTTACCAGCAATCAATAACTCCAGTCGAAAATTAAAAATTCTGTTCCAATTTGTCAAAGTACTGATTAATATTTTTATCTCAAACCCACCTCTCCCCCCCTCTTTCTCACCTCGAGGCCGCTCGCAGCTTGTCGCACGCGCGCTTATTACGTGATAATTGAGGAAAAGCGCGCGCGCTAGCTGAGAGCGTCAAAAGGGGGAGGAAAAAAAATGCCCGACGATATTCGCGTTTCACCGAACTTCTCGCTGTTCCATGGGTGTACGTACGTGAACACGTACGGCGTGTTGATAGGAGCCTAAAAATAATTTTGACCGACTTTTCAGGGCAGAGCGCCGGAGAGCGCGGGAGAAACGTCGAAGAACCGATGTACTCGGGCAATTTTGAGAGGGAGAGGAAGGGAGAGAGAAAGAGGGAAAGAGAGAGGCGATCATTGCATGGCTATCCTTGAAAGTGCAGCGACATAACAGCACTTTATAACCGAATTACGAGAGTGGAAATTCCGCTGCGCTTTTTAAAGGTCGCAAATTCTTGAACTTTTTATCCAGTTTATGGCTGCTTTCGTTTTCGAGAGAATTCTAGTAGTTTTTTTTTGGTTTTGCGTTCTTTTGCATGTCGTTCGTTTTAAATGTTTGAAGAATTTAAAAAAAATTCTAAAATTTAAAAAAATTTTTTAAAAATTTATCTAGGGTACATATTTCTGTTTTATGTATATTGTTAATTGCGTTTTTAAGAGGAGCTATAAATCGAAAATAATCCGACGAATTAACAAAAATTCTGTTAGCATTTTCTAATGCTCGAGATTTTGAGACTATGAAAATAAATAAATAGATGTATCACCGTCAACTCTCGTACATCTATCAAAACCTAAAAATAAACTAAGTGATAAAGTATCTATTTTCATTTTCATTTATAATCTATCACTTTAAAGTTGGTAAATGTAAATGGATTTAATAAAAGTTAAAATTGTTGAACTGTTTAAAATACCTTTATGTAATGTAACTGGCATAAATTAATTAAAAGTATAAACTTGGATTTTCATAAATAAAAGCAAATAAAAAAGACTTAGTGAAATAATAAACAAAGTCGCAGAACAATTTATGAAGAAAAGTTTGAATTTTCAAACAAGGTTTATCAAAATATTCCTGGAACTCGTTATGCAAGTCACAAAACAACAAGGCAGAATAAAACTCCAGAAACTTAATGGTGAAAATAGGTAAAAAGTTTTACCTTAAGATCGTGATATTTTAATAATTTACTAATATCGGAATAAGCTGATTAAGAGATAATGCAAACGATATTTATGCTCAAGTTTTTTTTTTTTTTAATAATTCTACAGCAGATAAGGTGGCATTCTTAGTAAAGTTTTATTTAATTATTCTTGTAGCAATTAATTACTAAAATATTATTGAAAATACTTCCGTTATTAAAATAGGAATATGTTTAAGTTTCTGTGAATATTTTAAATTTAGGTTTTCAGAAAAATACTAAAAGTACTAAACGTAAAATACTAAAACTACTATTCTTGCATTGAAATTCACTTACACCATTTATCTCATTTGCGCTTCATATGCAAAAAGTATGATAATGTTTGAAAAGTCATTTAGATAAAATCTATTTCAATATTCTGCTTTCAAATAAACGAATATCAACTTAACTTCTATAGTATATATGGCATACATATAACAAGAGGTAATTTTCAAAAAAGTAATCTTGAATGAAACTTGTTTAGTTTATCAAATTAATAAGTTTCTAAACGGGTAATATTAAATTATAAATTCGGAAACTGTTACAGAAAACGTTTAATGTACGCCATTATACTAAAGCTCAAAATTAAATTATAATGAAAAAGTAAACTAACAAACTAATAAACTACAGCTGCATTTCAATTTACAGACATTCAAACATTAAAACACCAAATTAAATCCTCACCTAAAGTTCAACTCATTCAAACCACTACCACAACCGCTAAAACCCCAACCAAAACAACAAAAGACAAAACTCCTCTAAACCCCTAAAAACCAACCTCCTTCAAACGTCAACAATCCATCCCTCCCCCACCATCAACAAAGCCTCCATCCTCGCAATAAAAAATCCTGCCGCTCTGCAGCTGAGAGATCCTGGCGACCAGCGCGCTCACGTCCACCAGCAACGTGACATGCATCCCATCGCCTCCCCCCCTCCAAAACTCTGCTAAAAAAGAAATGAGCGTAACTTACCGGCCAGGCCGCTGTGGGCAGCCCCGTCGTTATCGCATCCTCGGCTCAGCGCTGCACTCAGCTTCTCTCTCTCTTTCTCTCACGGCAGCAGCCTCGAACTTAACCCCGGAGCGAGGAGAGCGACGCCTCCTCCTCCAGCGGTCTGTTGTGTTTTTAATAGCGCGGCAGCTTCGCCGAGCTGTTGGACTTGTCCGCTTGTCGAACGACGCTCGACTGACGCATGACGTCAGATCGACGCGCAGCTCTGCGTGTATTTCTCTCTCTCTCTCTGTCTCTGGCGGAAAGCGATTCAGCAGGAGACGCGCACGCAGAGAGCAGCGTGTGTGTACGCGAGAGTGGCGCGCGCCAGCGGGACTGCTCCCAGCTGCTTTCGGCGGAGAGTCTGGCTCGATACCGCCAGCGACTACTGGCCTGCCCGAGCGCGCATGCGTCGACCGCTCGCTCGAGCCCGCGTGGTTATGTGTGCGTTCGGTTAAGCGCGCGATAGATGTTGAGCGCGTTTTTTGAGAAGATGTGGTAAAGAGGCGCGATGCTTACTGCGTTCGTGGTTGCTTTGATGGTAAGTGTAGGTAGTTTTTGAAGGTAAGAAATGGGTATACTATTTATTTTTGTGGTAAGTCTGATAAGTTGTTAGGGACTTGTTGGTGAGGGTTGGTTGTTGATAAACTGCTTGTTTTTATCTTTTCGAATAATTGGAATTGGCTTCTACAATTCCGAAAGATAAGGCTAGATTTAAATCCCAATCTACAGGTGTGTGGGATCAAAAGAAGAAAAGAAAGAAACGCACTACTAGCTGTTGAGAATGTAATAGATGATAAGTTGATAATTTACCGACAGAAGTTATGGCTCTGTTTTACTGGCGGTCAGATAACTAGTATATGATGTAGTATTAGTTGACAGTTGTTGGTGTGCTAAAATCGCAGTGATTTGTAATAAATAATAAAAATTTAAGCCAACAATAGTTAGAATACTAAATGCAGCTACCACTGACGATCTCTAATTAAATTGATTGACTGATTTTTTGACGATTTCGTCACTCGAAGAAATCAGCAGCTGATACAATAGAATGATCTCAAAATATCCGTTAACGTATGTTAAAAACATATTTTTGAGATCACTAGATATAATGCTTAGTCGGCAGAGACGAAATTGTTTATTTCAATGTTTGATAAGATTCATTTTACTACAAAAGGAAACAAGGTATCCATTATTAGATTTTAATGAAAACTCAGTAATAAATAAATTTATCGCTCATAAAAACTATTACAAGCAACATAAAACATACGCATAAAATCAACCGATTACTTAGTCTTTTTACCATTTTAACACACTTCCCAACAGCTCACCTAAATAAACATTTTAATATGCACAATGAAATAAACTTCCCTAAGAGAAAATTAATTTCGCATTCGTGATATTTTAAACGAGACTAAACTATTTTTGACCTATAATTATCACTGCAGTAATTATACAGGCATAAATACACTCTGAATGTGTATGCGGAACGATTGCTTTCTGGTAAGCACCGTGGTATGAACAGATTATCGCGATCATTATAATCTAAAACTGAAAATGGTTATGCGCGCACATGCGCCACATGTGTATAATACGCATATATTGAGATCCAATGAACGTGCATGCGCCCGGGATTACCATCCAGATGTCCATTTAAAATTTAAATTGCGGAAGAAGATTAAACAAATTATTTCCGTCTTTGCTAATTTCATTTTAAAATTCTTTTATTCACTTATGGAAATGCAGATATAGATTATCCATGCTTCCCGTCGGACCTTTAAACGTAAGCATAAATTCTGATTGCAAGTATAATTACGAAGGCAAGATTTTTTGCTTTTACAAGTTGTTTGAACTGGTTTTATGAAGGATAATGTGAGATACTATTATGAATCGTATCGGCTAATTAATTAAGTAGGTCAAGTGTTATAACACTATAGAAACAAATTTTGATAATTTTCATCGTAGAATTTTATGTTTAATCAAAAATAAATATACGATCATGTATTTTATTTGGCATTAATTAGAAAAGAATAATTAATAGCAGAAAACGATGAATGACTTTTTAATTATTCGCTAATAAATAAACTGTGTAAGAGACGATTGTTTCATTTATTTTTAATGATCAACCAGTCGAGTTACACTTGATTTATTCAATTAACTATTTTTCTCCAAAAAAAACTATCAATTAATTAATGCACACAATATCGAGCATACTTGTCTCTATAGATTGAAATAAAAATGTGATATTTTACTAAAATTGATAAAATAAAATATCAAAAATATTATATTGACTTTTACGTGTTTTACTCTTCGTATCTTACTTACACTTTTCTTTACAGAAAAGAAAGCAGGTATTGTCTTTCGTAATAAAATTTAAATTATGCTAGATCGAAACGAATTGATTTGATACATAAAGACGTAGAAAATTTTAATAAAGATGCGGTTAAAATATTCTGCAAAAGAAAAAAGGGGAATATTTTAGTTCAAGTATATATATGTATACCCCCCTCAAGGTGTCTTGCGTATCTCGACAACGAGATCACCGTCGATTCGTTTCTCTAGCTTGCCGTCCGAATTTGTAGCAACGTCCTGCAAGACTACAATCTTTTACACCTACTCGTTCCTTTCTAACTTTCTGTTGCTGTAAATTTCTTTTTCTATATCTTTCTTTGCATTTCTCTGGTTACTGTATATAAACGTAAGGTAACAACAAAGGGAAAGATAATAATAAGGTAATCACTATTGCTCTTCTAATGCTTGACGCAAAAATGTTTCGTCTCAAAACTTTAAATAGTATGATAGGTTGACTTTCCATTTTCAATCATTAGTCAACTTATCTACAATAATAATTGCAAGTATACTATTAATGTAAAGGATTAGTTTCAAGGATTTTATTAATTAATTAAAAAGGAAAATGTGCATAGAGGAAAAAATGGACTTTGACGGTTTAATAAAATTGATGAATAAAAAGACTAAAAGTTGCAAAGATATTAATAATGTATTGTGAAGTTCATTACTTTTTTTAATTAATTTTTAAGAGATGTAAAAATTGATTAGCATCATGTATTCAGGAAATAAAGCAATTTATCTTTACTTGATTCTCACATCTTAAAATTATTTGAAATTTTGATTATTCATTAATGAAATAAGAAGACTCTGTTGATCTCCGCAAACTATCGAATTTATTAAGTTTCTCCGACGAAAATATACGACGATCATCATAAGTCGAATTATAAGATTACAGAAAGAAAACTTTTTTAACAAAAAGTCTTACCGCAGTTGATTAATAAACTGGTGTGTCTACGATGTTACATCGTCGTCATTTATAAGTTTTTGTATTGACCAAAACTGTGCAAAAAAACGATTTTATGTATATTACATTATTGTAATAATTGTCAGATAAGATTTAAAAATTTTTTTGGATTGCAGAACTTACAATGTTCGTAATTGTATATCCTCGCCAGTTGAATATTATCGTGCGCGCTCTCTCGTGCATTGTTCTGTAAAGTGTCAAATTCGGAAGTTTTGCCTTCTATTTATACGTTAAGTTAGTTCCTTGCGGAACCTGAAGGTCATTAAAATGGGAAAAGGCAAGGTTTGATTATTCATCATCAGATTTAAATGTATACAAAAAATAGCAATAAAAATTTCATCTTAAACTATTTGAACAATATTCAAATAAAAAAATGAATGTTAAAAAATCTTATAATCTTTTGGAAAATCAACTTATAATAGCATAGCAAACAGATAAAACGATTATACATCGCTACTTTTTATGGCGATAAACTAAATTTGCTACATGAGAATAGGCTCTCGCTTTCTGCTTCATCTCGCAAGAGACCATTACAGTCTCGTTAATTTTATCATACTTAATGTGATCATTCAATAATTTTACTATAGGTATCAAGTTGTAGCAGTTGAGATGAAAATTTTAATGGCTACAATCTCTGTATACTTGATAGTTTTCAAAACGTTATAATTAAATAATATTAAACTATTCAAACAAGATTTAATAAAAATTTGTATTCCAATATAACTTTTTTTTCAAATAATGAACCCTCACCACACTACACAAAAACTTCGCGTAGCGAAATCAATCTCACTTGGACGACCACAGGCAGCGAACTTCACAGATGAACAAACCGAAGCAACGAAAGAGCAGAAGAGGCTAGAATCCCGGAACCAGAGAACGAGAGGAAGTAAACGAGATGCCTGGAAGGAAGATCGATTTCTATCGGACCGCATACGTGGCTTGTCTGTGTAGCGCCGCAGCAGCACACTAAGTTTTGCGGCTGAGCAGCCAGTCTAGTCTTTCCGTAGCTTTTTCTTTTGACACGTGAACTACTTTAGCTTGTATCGCAACTTTTTTGCAATAGAATCAATTACGAAGAATCATTGAAAAAACTGATATTAATTTATAAGACATATGACAGATACCAGGTATAAAGACATCAGTGCAAATGTATTTAAAATTTTCAGAAACTACACAGAAACTGGAAATACTGGTGCAAAGTTTCTTTTATTAAATTAATCTTTGATTGACTATCATTTTTCACACAGAGAACATCAAAATTCTTTTTCTAAATGAATTTATAATTTTTACAATGTTTCTCCTCTATAAATAAGTTATTTTAATCATAAACAACAGCTTGATAAAATGTTTTTAGAAATTTGAAAATTAAATAACCAATGATTTTTTATTTTATCTATAACAAGGACGGTTCCGTATTACCTTAACGTTTCCAATTGCATTTATTACCTTCAATGTTATACCACGTAGAAATAGTAAGAAAGGTTGAATAAATTAATAATTTTTTTTTTAGAAATAAAACAATTTAATTTTGTTATAGCAGTAATACCGTTATAGCAGCTGTAAATTTGCAGATATACTATACTACAATGATTAAAATGGTGGTTGTTAAAAGTAATCGTGACGTCACTTCAAATATTTATATCGTCGCAAATAATTGTCGAATCAATAAAAGAAAAAAACTGTTACTAATTATTTTGGAATATCCACAAATCAGAACAAATGGGATTTTTCATGTAAAATGATAAATCAGAATAAACTATAGGAAATTTTAGCATAGTTCTAATACTCCTAAAATTATATTTCCACTATGTATCCATACTGCAGTAAACTAAAAGTATTTCAAGCATTAGCAAACAATTTATTGCTTGAGATTCAATTGCAAGTTTCTGAACAAGTAAACTTATGTTTATAGGTACATACAAAGACAAAACAACAAATTTTCTTCCAGAAGCTCCATTGTTCTCTGACGACACCTTTGGGATAACCTTAAGTTACTCTTTCTAGAGTTTCTTTAGCCAACTGTTCAGTCGAAATATTTTTCCTACATATGTAGACGCTATATTGGTTTCCGAAATTCACGAGAGTTGTGACTCATTTTTAATATTTAATATGTAATAAAAATTATTAAATTTAATTATTATTAAATTATTGTAAATGGTATAAAAAATCTATTCAAAATGATTAGGATTATTTACAAATAATTCAATATAATAAAATAATTAAAGAATATCGTTATTATGTCAATATCGTTATTAACTTGTACTTTGACTTGATTACATGTAAGATTAATTTTTTGTAATTATTATGCGTAGTTTTGGTCTATCCAAAGGCGTGTCAGTAGATACCAGAAGGTAAATCGCATTGACTCTCCAGTTTAATTTTTAAACTGGTAAGGAAAACATTTTTTTCTATGTTAAATTCATATTGAGTTTTGAAGTATTTCATGTAATATGTTGCTGAATATTTCTTATGTACAGCCTTGAAAAGGGACGTTCTTTAACACATCCGAAACGTCGGCAGAGAGAAAATAAAAATTGGATAGTTCGCGGAGATCAAAACCTTGTCTACTTATTTATAAAATAATTAAAATTTTAATAATTCTTAAAATAAAAATATTCTTTAACAATATAAAAATTGCAATTCTTGATTATAAAAGCAACGTACCTAATACCACTTGCAAAATGTAAGCTTTAAATTTTTTCTCAGATCTCCGTGGAATGCTAAATTTTGGAGCAATATTCCAGCATCGAAAATTCCATTTCAGTTTTTCCAAAAGAGAAAACAGGCCAACGGTAAAAATGCAAAAGAGGTAAATTAGCTGCATTTCCAATTGTTCGACAAAGTGCAGGAAAAACCGTATAGCTGAAACGCATTGCAAGACAAAAGAAGTTGATAACCTTCTGCACTGGAGCTCACTTAGTGCACATAAATTCCGACAGATGAGTACATGCGTGGCTGGAAATACTCACGTAAATGGCTACTATGAAACCCAGGCATACAGATACTCTGCCTCTCTATATAGTACGATGAGTACAGCGGCAGAAGTAGGTTCACTGAAGAGAACAAATGTTTATATAAGCACACTTAAATAGGCGAGTTTACGTGAATGGTCAGGATAATAGTAAGTACATTTTCATATGTGTTAAGAGATATGCTATTTGTTTGTCTTTGCATGTATTTTTAAAATTTCAAGAAAGTTGCTTTTCTATTCAAGACGAATGAGAAATCCAGAAAATTTATAAATTGTATAATCTATAAATGGATGGCTCAGTGCCAAAAAGATCTAGTTCCATTTTGAGAAACCGTCATTATTAAGTGAAGAAAGGTATGTATTTTTGAAATTTTAAAATTATAGATTTTATTATCTTTGGATTCTGTACTGTCCAAATACTATTTATGTAAATATATACATTGATCTGTACAATTGAACATTAACTAATTGTACTATCACATTTTCTTCAGAATATGTCAAACTGGACTTGGTTTCCCTTGGCTCTGAACCCTCCATACTGTAACCTAACTTGGAGGTAAGCTCCAAACCATCATGCTTATCCATGTATGCTGTTTAGACCAATTATAGTTAACGGGAATTTTTGGCCTCTCACTCACACACTTGATTTATCCAAAAATAAACTCTGACCTCGGCCGTGTCCATAGCCTTTCAGTGTCGCAACCTGCCATAGCTGCGAAACATCCTCGCGGCGGTAGGTATGAATTAACTCCGTGCGCACAGGCTGCATTCTCGTCCGCGCCATCCCTTGGCTTTGATCTCGCGCTAAGCTGCTCGCTTATGTCGCCGCCCCCGCCGGCGAAATGATGGCTTTGCGCGCCCGCTTCGCTCGGTTAGCGTACATGCGCTTAGCCAGCTCTCGCACTCTATATTTCTATCTATTTATGCGCATAGTCAACCCTCTGTCCTCCTCCTCTCTCTCATCCTGCCCCTAGTGCGCAAGAAGCTATAAGGCCGGAGAGTCAAAGTACGGGCGTAAGCTAATTTCAGGACGGATGACCGAAGCACACGACGCGCCGCAGCTCGCGCTGCTGTCCTCACTCCCCCCTGCGCCGTAACGAGGTTATTGTTCGACGCCTTGTATATACTCGTCCGCCATATCTCTCTTTCGCTCGTATCTCGTCATGTATACGCGATTCCTTGGGCATTACGGACACCGCAGCTCCCGCGCTGATTGAATTGGCGCGTTGTAAGCGCGAGACTGCCGTGAGCCAATCGACAATAATTTCCGCCAAACTATGCATGTGTATGTATATGTGTAGTGGATATGGGTGATAGAAAGTTCTGATATAGGGACATGTGGATTGGGAAAACGTACTTAAGAATGTTTTTAGTTTTGTCCTAAGAAGATGAATTGTTTACCCGGAAATGGACAAAATTATTGTTTTGCTGTAAAATGAATCAATAATAAATATAGGAAAGTAACTTTTATGTAACATAAAATAAATAAAAATATTAAAAAATTATGAAAAGTAACGCTTAATAGAGAAAAATAACGTAAAAATGTCAAAATATAACGTAAAATTCTATAATATAACGTAAAAATATTATAAAAATAGCATGAAATCAATGAAAATAATTTAAAAAAAGTAACTCAATGCTCTATTACGAGTATATAACGAATAGTTTTAAAAATAAGCCAAAAGTATGGTTGAATAGTAAAAACTAATGGAAAGAAATCGTCGAAACAAAGGATAATAACGCTAAAGTTCCGTAAAATAACGTTAAAAACTGAAATAATAAACTAAAATCATAATAAATAACGACTAGTGAGTCGAGGGAAGTTATAAATTTTTATACAAGGCGGCAAAATCTCTAACAATATAAAAAAATATACCTTCATACTTGTTCGCAGCTACATACTTGTTCATAGTCACGCGTAAAAGACCCTCGCCAAGCGTAACAAAAGCAGAAAAATCGAAGAAACTCGTACAACGACATTATCACAGAGTCCAAATATAATCAAACATACGTTCCGCTCCGGGCAACTTTTATAGAAACTATCGGCCAAGATTGAGATCCCAATAAAGTTTCTATTGGGGCTATATTTTACATGGGAACGTTCGCACTCACATGCGCGAGAGCGAGCGAATACGTATATACGTTATCCCCAAGCTTAGAGCCGCCCCGGCGCATATAGCGGCCAAGCCAGCGCCGGTTTTCTCGCTGTGCGCGCGTTGAGCGGCTGAACTTTGGATAGCTCCAAGGGCTGATTCTAAATCCCAACTCGCGCGCTCTCGCGGAATTTGATACTGCCCCTATAGGTGCGCGCGGCTCGCTATCCACTTTTATACTTCCCAAAAAAACGCGGGGGAGTTATAGATATATACAGGCCGGGCAAATAACGCCGATGGTTTGGCGAGAAAGTTCGAAAAGAAATTCGCGCGCGCGCGCGCATGCTGGCAATAAAGGCCCGAAGGGCTTTATCAAGCTCGCGTATATCGCGAGAGAGCCAGCGCCGCGGTTCTTAAGTTTTATAGCTCGACGTTATTCGGTCTCCCTCCCTCCCTCTTTGGTCGATAAGTTAACGGCTGGGGGCGAGAGTTAGCGAATAGTTTTCGCGTAGCGCGTCCATATACAGTAGGTACGTACTCACCTATACACGGACGCACGTATACTAACACAGGCAGAGTTAAAGTGGGATTGTTTGCAAGCTTTTCGGGACCGTGGACAGCGTAAAGATAGCGCGCAATGTTTGGCTGCTCTTGAGTGGGCGCGCTGGAAAAATTGCAAGTCGCGAGGATCCGGAGATCGTAAATAGTATTTTTTGGCACGGGGCGAGCTGGAATGGAAGTTTATTGACACCGGATTCTGGTGGATGATTGAATTTATGATTTCTACGTAAGCGGCATTTGGGATTGGTCTTTGTGGCTTGCAGTTTGAAAGCGGTAGTCGAGAAGATTTTCAAAAGATAGTTTTTCTTTTCGGAATATAAAATGTCGGTCGATTTCGGTAAAACGTGGAATTTTTCACTTTTTTTCTAATGAACTAATTTTAAATTGGTACCTAAGTTTGCAGTAACAGCAATAAAATGAATAATAAACAACAATAAAGGACTGAAAAACAGATTGATATTTCATTTAAATATATTAAAATAAAAACCCTTATTAATTATAACTGTATTGATATACATGTATCTTTTTTTCACACTATATGTAATTTGTATAAAAAAGAAGTTAATTTTTGTATTTAATTTCTATTTTTGAATTAAACTAAAAACATAATTTTTATTTTCTTCTTAAAAAATCGTTTGATAAAAAGTTTTATTTAATTCGTATATTTTCTTACTCATATGGAATTTTTCCATAAAAATTATAGCAAAAATCCCTGCAAAAGTTATCTGCTGCTTTGCAAGAGTTGTACGCAGCGACCTGTCATTTTTATTTGAAGTGAAATAATTTTTACCGTGCCAGGGCAATAAAAATTTGGCTGCTCCAGTTTCTGCTGAAAGGAGAATACTGCAATTATTAAAAAGAAAAATTTTACTTATTATAAAAAAATATTAAGTAACAAAATAATTAAAAATCAAAAATTATATTTAAAATAAAGAAATATTTACAGGTTATTATTATACTAATTGCATAAAACAAAATACAATTATAAATATTATTTTCGGATCGCCTGTTGGTTAAATATAAAAAAAGGGTTTAGAATAAAATTAAAAAATTAAGCTTTCATTTAACTAAATTAATAATTTAAATTCTGACGTATAGATTTATACACATACACACTCACACGGGCACACACAATAATTTATTTCGATTTTAAATATTAATATCAGAAAACTTTCTCAATAAAAAAGTAATAAAATTCTAGTTGTTATAATTAAAATAAAATCTTTCATTCAAAAATTCTTAGGATTGTAAGATATAATTAATACTATTATTCTACGTTGCATTCCTTAAATCATTAAACAAAAATTAAACATCATCACCTGAAAATCAGTATCTCCAATTTACCATGAAATCCAGCTCAAAGAAATGCCACCGCATCCTCCTGGATCTTCTGCATCCTAGTGCGTTTCAGGTCTTACACAACGCAAAAGCATTTCCCTTAGAAGAAAAAAAACCCGAGAATAAATCCCAGCGGCGAACGCGCGAATGGATAAGCACATAGCTTTTTTCTCTCATTGAGATTCCGCATGCTCCTTCGTTATCATTTCAGTGCGATGCATTATGAGAGTTTTTGCGCATCCCGTGTGGGGATTAGAGATGCAATTTTCTTAATCAAAGCATTTTAATTTTTAAAGACGGTGGATCAGCGCGGTGATGAGTTATTAACCTGCTGGAAGTGCGCCCGTGCGTTTGGATAATATTGATTTTAAGGGTAAACATTAATGACGCGAGCTGCTCCCTTAAGTGAATAATCTTCGAGCAAACCAGGCGAGAGGGCGTATTGTTAGACAGGGGTTATTAACGCACTGCTGATCGCTAAAAATGGTTATAGTACGGAGGTAATTCGATAATTGATGGTTCAATATTTATTTACTAGGAATCGGCTATTAGTGATTGAATGTATATCAAATAATCTTTCCAAAATAAATATGTATTCTTGGTTGGATAAAAGTTTAATTGTTATGCCAATACTTTGTTCTCAATCACGTAAGAAATAATTAAAAAGTAAATCGTGTATTTTATTTATAATAAAGATATAATTCAGTCTAGAGAAATTAAATTATTCCATTATTTTTTAAAAAAACATTAATTCATAATATATCAATGTAAATATTTTTTATACAACACCTATGAATATTCATGTATATTTTTTCCGTTCTAGAAAATTTACGATATGATTTTCCTGCTCATGCTATAACCACTTACCCGTTATGGCATCATACACAATAGCCTACTATGTATACAACATAAATAGAAGAAAAATATGGAAATCAAGTTTTTGAAATATTGTCGTGAGTGATAACATTTATTTTCGTCTTAAGCTATTTTTAGATTACTATGGAAATTATATGTCGGAAGAATAACAACCTCCCTTAGAAATTTGAATAAGCAATTTGTATAAACTTTAATGCTGATTAAATTTCGGTTTAAAGCATCGTATCAAGACATAATTTAATAATACATAATCTCAAAGATGAGTATATTCTTAATAATTTTCTTTTCTCAAACTAAAATTTCGTTCGATCAATTACGAAGTTAATCGTATTAATGAAAACAATAATCAAGGAAGCAGAGTAACAACGGATGCCAAGTAGCCGACACTTCCTTCAGTTCTCCTAAAGGGTCAACGCGCCAGAGCCTGTCGGACTAACTTAGCCGCGCCGTATCTCATACCACGTCTCAAAAGAAAGAAAAAACGTCCTGAACCGAAGAAAATGAACCTGTCTGTCTCCATTTCGATCCGCACAATAATGCTTTACGCAACTGATTCTTCGATCGTCGTACCCAGCGCACGTAGCCGCGCGTTTTCTTCGCTTTCGATCGATCATCGATCCGCGATCATTCGAAAGCGAACTAAACTTGATCTTGAACTTGTCCTCCGGCGATGCGTGCGAGAAGTGGTTCGCGAAGGCGAAAAAAAGAAACGAAGAGGCCGGTGAGACCTGGCTTTACCGGTGCTGCACTCGCTCTTCCTTCTATCCCAGAAATGGCGCGCGCATTGCTGATATAGCTTGGGTGAAAACGCCCGGATCTTGCGACCATATTTTGCGAGTCGCGCGAGGTCTTTAGCCTCGGGGGGTCGTGGAACTGCAGCGCTGGGATTCAGAAATTTTCGCTTTGTAAGAGAAGCGCGTTTTTTTTTTCTTTTGGATGGTTCTTTTGTCAGCGTGATGCAATGTGTTGTACTAATGGTAGAGTGTGGGTCGTGCAAAGTGTATTTGAATTCTTGAATTGAAGTAGTTTTTGTATGGATAGTGTAATGTATTTTTAATATCGATTCCAATATCGTAGATTTATATGAAAATAATTGACTGTTTTTTGAGATGTGATTTAAGATAATTCAATGAGAAATAAAATTAAAAGTATCTCCGTATATACTAACACAATGATTGTAATGGTATTCAAAAATAAAATATCAGATTTTTTTAAATTCAATGAAAAATAAAGCAATCACAAAATGTTCCACATTTGATAAATTTATATTTGAATATATTTCATAAAATATTATAATTTAAAACATTTATTTAACACAAAAAAATTATTCTATTTATAAATATTTTTTTGAATACCATTTTTTAAAAAGAAAAAAATAAGTTTTTATTAACTAAGAAAGCCTGGCCTATTTTTTAATTATCAGTAATAAAAAATAGCTTACAAATATAGACTAATTGAATTCGGCAAGATTAATCAAGACAACTTTACTGCATTTATTGTAAAATCTATAATAAAAATTGATTAAATGAGTTTTTTCTTGAAAAACAAGCAAAGATTAATGATTAACAATTAATTATTGTTATTGTACTATTAAACTAATTATTGTACTAGAAGTGGAGTCTAGACATTTTAGTTCAAAAATTTTTCTTTCATCGCAAAAGAACTTTTTCAGGCAAACGTTCTTTTGTAAGTAGAACTATTTCAGTTAATAAGCCTTGAAATTCATTTCTTAATTGATTTCTTCATCTTTTATAATATTTCATTTCATTTTTAGGTAAACTGAGATAGAAACTGATTCAGTTTCGAACGTAAATAAGTTTACTCATTACAAGAGTCTTATTAGTTTCAAGACGAAAAAAAAAAAATACAACTAGAGAAGACAAACTTTAATCGACTTTTTCTTTATTTGACAAAGCGATATCAATATTTCTTATTCAAAAATATAGATAATCCATAACTCTTTCAAAAATGTTGTAATAGATTATTAATCATAATAGGCGCAAAATACATGAAACTATATTCTAAAAATTTTTTTATGAAAGATTAAGTTTTAAGAGTTTAAAATTTTGTAGATTGTCTTTAACAACACACCTCTATATTTTCTTACATTTTTAGCTTTAAAACTACTTCTTTCTTAGTGCATGTTGCAGAAAAAAGTACGAAACGTTTTAAATCTCCTGTTTCTTTCTGAGATTTTTTTAGAGCATAAGATTTTTTATTTTTTATTAACTTAAGTTTGTCATAAAAGGTTTCGCATATGAGCCTTATTATTTTTATTTAGGATCTACTAAAGTGTAAATATCTTAAATAATTTAAATTACAATAAGTATTCAATTATTATTTTGTTATACTTCTATAAATTATTGTTTTGTATTAAAATAAAGATATCAAATTTATGCTACAACGAAACAGTAAAAAATATAGATTATGTGAATAAAATATATATATTTAAAGAAAGAATAATAATAAAGAATTTTATAAAAATGACTATCTTAATTGAATTTTAAAAACATATAGATTTTGTACGTAAATCAATAACTAAAATACAATTTAAACAGTTTTCTTCTGCATTGCTTCAGAGTAAACATAGTATTCCGATATTGCTTGAAATTCACACATTTTCGATCGATTTAATTTCATAAATTTATAAAGTATTTGGCTTAATATAATTCTCAGTCAATACAAATTTATAGAATAGTATAAACAAAAACAAATATAAATAATGTTAAAATTATTTTATTTATTTAGCTTATTTATTATATTTACCTATATAACCGTTAATATATTTAAGTTTAAATATCTATACGTTTTTTAACACCTAAGTGTTTAAAATTATAAAGAAGATTGGCATAAATGTAACGACAAAAATAATTTAAAGAAACATTTAATATTGCTATAAAAATTATTTATTAACAAAATAAAAGGTTTGCGCTTCAGCAGGTATTTTTTTATTTCTCATTTATCAATAAAATTAAATTATAATCATTGAATTTATAAAAAATTTTCATAATAGGGACTATGTCTTATAATTGGTACTTTTACCTTAATATGAATAATTTATACTAATTCTTTTTACAGTTTTCGTATAATAGGAATCTGAACAAATAAATATTACACGTATCCAACAACTTCGCATAAAATTTTCACCCTGCATTAAAGTATGACGTTAATCAGCGAACGCGGCCGAATTTGCAAAATATTACACCACTCTTTGTCCGAAATACTGGTCAGAAATATTTTTAACAGTCGTTAAAAAGTTCACAATACGTAAACGAGCATGAATTTACGGCTTTCATCCCAATACGTTAAGTAAAGAACAACCAAAATTTTAAAAGGCATCGTCAATTTTAATCAATGTTTACATCGACAATTATTTTGGCCTCTTTCTTCCCTCTTTCTCTCTCTCTCTCTCTCTCTCTCTCTCTCTTTTTACTTTTTGGCATCGTTTTCTCTCTACCTCTCTTGTATTTAATGTCAGTGGACAAAACACATATACCATGGCGATAAAGCGCAAAAAGCCTCTACAGCGATCGACCGACTGAAACCGTCGACCGTCAACTAGTTAACAAAGCAGAACGCGACGAAAGAGAAGCACATGGGATGAAATGAGAATGACGAAGAGAGAGAGAGAGAGAGAGAGAGAGAGAGAGAGAGAGAGAGAGAGAGAAAGGGAAAGAGAGAGAGAGAGAGAGAGATATCTCCCAAAAAGCTTAGTGCTGGAGCGATTGTCCAGCATATTTGAATTTTGGCGAAAGCTGGCCACATGCAGCTCGGAACATTCATATTGCTTTGGAATATTGTGCATGCATGCATAATTTCATATTCACATTTGTATTACGCTTCAATAGCCTAAAAAACGCAGAAAAATTTTTAGCTGATGGATTTCACTGATTCGTTCAAAGATAATGTCATCAATTAAATTTGTTTTATATTATTTAATTCAGTGCTTTATCTCTGTTAAGTATATAGGTGAGGAATTATGTTTGAATTAATAAATATTGAAAATTAATAAAATAAAAAATCTTAATTATTCCACGTATACCTTAAATTAAATGTTCAGAAACCATTATTAATTATTATGTAAATGTTGATCGTTCGTGGTAGTTGTTTTTAGAATTTGGAATAATAAATTGATCTTTGATGAACCAGGATGTTTCTAGTGATAATTTTTTATTTTAGCCGACGTTTAGGGAGATTTTCAATTCCCCTATTCATGACTTTTATTCGATTACAGGTAGCCGCTTGACAATGGCTTTTCGCCACGGCACCTGTAAAATCTCGAGGGCGCGTAATGTCGAGTTAGGCACGAATGTTTCAACATCCAAAAAACATCTACGTATTTAGAATGTAATTTTTAGTGTTAATTTATAAAAGTCATGAATAGGAGAGTTGAAAATCTCCCGAAACGTCGGCTAAAATAAAAATTATCACTAGAAACATCCTGGTTCGTCAAAGATCGATTTATTATTCCAAATTCCAATAATATCGTTTTTAAATTCACATTTTTTTCATATTACGGTCGCATAATTCAAAATGTATATGAAAACGAATACTTTTCTGTTTCGTGATCCAGGATTTCGAGACTTTAGTCAGTAATTAAATATAATTTGTTTTGTACCCCAGGGTTAATCTTTACGATATTTTCGGGGCCATTTCATACAATATAAAAATTATCATTTCATTGCAGTTAATACACATGTGATCCCATAAAAACTTAAGATAATTCGAACGTTCAAAAGAAAATCAGATAAAATGATCTATGAGAGACAGAAACAATATAAAGTTTTATAAAAAATCAGAATCTTAAAAATTTCAATGAAAAATATAGCCCTGTAATTAAAATATCATTATTTTTAACATTACGCGAGAAAAAATTTAATCAGAATGAAAATATAAATAAAATTTCTGTAATTATAAAAAAATTAATTTAAATAAAAGATTTTGAAGGTAAAAGAATTACAGTTTAATAAATTAAAGTTATCTGATCTTAGAACAATTAGAAAGCTAGTTAAGTCAAATGATAGTCTATCAAAGTATAATCATGATAATATAATAACATTTTTATTCAGGAATAAAAATTTGTTATTCATGAAGTCTGCCGTGAACACGGTTCGATTAGAACAAAGCGAATAAATTAAAATTTAAAGTTTCAATATCTGGACTACCGATATGGTAGATAATGATATCGTTTAAGATATCGCCTTTTCGAGATACATTCTTATAACTTTTGCCTCATCCTTCTGGAGATAACATTTCTAAATAGTATTTGACAGTTGAAATTTTTTCTTATACATGAGGTCGATTTGTACAAAATTCTGGGGGATGATTTGCAAAATATGAAATTCATGTTTTTTTATTAATTAACACCCAACGATCGTTCGAAGCATCCGACAAAATTGTTCACAAGCTAGAAACAATACACAAAGTTTTAGAAGAAATTCTAATTTCAAAAAAATTGAGTGAGGGTTGCACCTCGGCAGTGGAATATGAAACTGTCATCTCTAGAACAATCAGATGAATGCACGAAGAATAAAAATGTAAATAAAAGTTTTATTAATTTTAAATTTGAAAAAAGCGTTTTATAGTATGACGTGTATTGGTTTTTATTTATTTAAACCTACAAATATATGCCAGATTCTATGAATACTGTGAATTTCCGTAATTTATAACATGTACTTTGGCCAATGTGTTGCTATTTATACAATATTTATTTGATGCATTTTATTTAGCAATGTGCAATATTTTAAAAATATGTAACCCATAGTAATAATTTTTACATTTATCGCTCTCTTAATATGTATTAAAAATAAAATAAACTTAAAGCTAACTTTACGATAGTTTCGTTTGATGATTTATTATTGACTGCCACTGCTAAAAAAAGTGTAACAAAGAAAGATAATATCTTGATGAAATTGTGATAATAATTTTATTTATATATATGATTGTCAGCTGCCGCTTTAATACCCCCTTAATTGCTAAAAATCTTGATTTCCCTTATCGTACTGCTTACTACTGTTCTATGTAATTTTCTACTTTAATATTATCTTCATTACCGGATAAGTACTTAAAATAGTATTTATATGCGAGTCTGGTCATCATTTAAACATCTATCTTCTGCTTATCTTTTTGATATGTCTATAGTATCAAATTTTACCATCGCTACAAATTTATAAATTTTGTTTTACATAAAATTTATAATCTTTACTTTTTAAAACGTTATACTGCATTTTTTACTTTTAAAAAAAGTAGAACATAATTTTATCTAATTATTATTAACAACATTTTTAGACTTTGTATTTACGTATTATATATCATTTTAACATATTTGAGTGATCTATTCAGCCCAATATTAGAAATCTTCAATTTTGACTGCTGTGCTCACCTTCCAGGAGTTTTAATCGAGCCAATCAGTTAACCAGTGTATACCAGGTTGGACTTAAATTACTCCTAAATCACTGAAATGTGCTAAAATAATATAAAGTACGTACATTCAAAGTACATATATGTTGTATTAGATATAATTATGTTCTACTATTTTTAAAAGTGAAAAATATTTTATTTATTTTTTCTTTGTTTAACTCAGGCTATCCTTTAAGACGAAGTGAAAGGGTGGAGGTAGGAATCTACACAGAATATTATACGGGAACCCAAAAATTATGTGGTAAACTTTTATT
>UELX01003021.1:0-26148 GCA_900480035.1 Eupelmus urozonus
CCTTCTTGAATTTTCGGAAATGTAACTCCTTATTGTTCTGACTTCTGAGATAGGTCCTTATGAATAGGAGCCGTCGATTTGGATAATAATAGGAAAAGTATCAAACACCAAGGATGAACATTTATGATACGTTTTTAGTTAGCGAATAATAAGCGTAGCCGCAATAGTATGGTCTATAGTGCTTTGAGAAACTCGAGTTATGGACACTTTTAGTATGTCATGTTGAAAAAAATCTAAAAATTAACTATTTAAAAAGTTAATCCTTCACCATAATTTCAACAAGTTTTAGTAAATTTTCATTGTTCAACTTTAAACTACCATAACTTTGATCTATTGGATATTAATTTTGAAAAATGGAAACAAAAAGCCATAAACTGCTGTCAAACTTTAAACAAAAACAATCTCCCTACATATTTCTCAAAAAAACCCCTAAAAACCTCCATAACCACATATTCAAAACCCCGCATCTCTCCTCGCAAGCGCGAACACCCAATTTGGCAAGGAGGGTTCGTTACACCCGTAGCCCCGGCCTTTTCACGAACGGCTCTCTCGCCGGCAGGCCAGCTCCCGCTTCCATTAAAAATAAAAGAAACGTAAAACACACAGCGACTCCCCTACCTCTCCCCGCCCTTTCCTCTCTCTCTCTCATTTTCGCCCTTCGCGCGTCATTCCTCCAACGGCGAGCGCACGCCTATATCTGCCGCTCTTTATCTCGCTCGCACCGTAACTCTCTCTCTCTCTTTCTCTCTTGGTGCACGCAGGCCGAGGGGACAGACCGACAGAGATAAACAGCACTTCCGGACTGCGGGCGCAGGGAGAGAGAGAGAGAGAGAGAGACGGGAGAACGAGAGCAGCAGTAATAAAGGGAGGCGAGGGGAAGGTAGAAAATGAGAGGCGAGCTAAAAAAAAATACAGAAAAAGAAGGAAGAGAGAGAGAGGGACCAAGGTCCGCAGGCGCATATCTGTCGGCGAAGAGAGTCACACCTGAGCGCTCACGCTTCCTCTCTCATCCGCTCTCTCTCTCTCTCTCTCTCACTCGCTCGTATATATACGGGTAAGTGCGACCTCTCGTGTAGGCGCGCTGTGTTTTAGTGCACGGGGCCTTTTTTTTCGTCGTTAGCGACAGACGCACGAAATGGAGGGAAGGGAGTGGATAGTAGGTGGATGGCGCGAGCTGGCGGATGAGTGTGACTGCTGGCTTTGACGCGGGAGACGGTTTGGATGGCGTTGATTGTGCGGATTTTTTTTTTCTTTGGCTGATGGATGGATTGGTTAATTATTTTAAATTGACTATATTGATTGTTAGACTTTTGGTTGATTTAGGAGTTTATGGTTTGTGGTCAGTTAGATAAATTAAATCGACACAGCTAACGCAGTCTTGTTACTTATTTTCTTAAGCGACTCTTTACATTATAGCAAAAGGATTGTAATTCTAAATATAGCGTCCCCTCGCAATTAAAGCTCGTTACGCAAACCCCGTCCGCAAAGTATGCAATTAAAGCCGCGAGCCCCATTACTTAACTTAAAACCCCTACACAAATTCTTCATCCTTAAAAAGTCAAAACCCTCAAGCTAAAATAATCCGCGAAGTTTCTTAAACTCTCCCCGATTGCAATCTCACTCCTACTCTCCCTCACAGCCACACATCACACCGAACAATTATCCCCTTGCGCTAGAAAAAACGGCGTTTCTACACAGCGCAGAAACCGTACACACATCATACGCACAACAGATGCTGCGTTTATAAACGCGAAGCGAAAGAGAGAGAGAGAGAGCTATTATAATGCAAGCTATCCCACGCGCGGGAGGGAGGGGGACTTTATAATCAGCTAAGCGCGGCTAAGTGCGCAACTATACGCGCTCATCATAATACGCGCGTGCCGAGCGGAGCAAAAAGAGCCGACTATGGCGCGCTCACCTTTGCACTGTCGCAATTCCATTGCCGCCGAGAGACAGTCGTGAGAGAAAACGGAGATTCTTCTCCGGGGGAACGGGGAATGTAAATGAAAAATCCTTTTCATCTGCGAGAGCGCTGTTCTTTCGCGATTCCTTTCTTTTCTTGCCGAGGGGCTTCTGATGCGTGCGCAAGTTAATGTGCCGTTGCGAGAGGTGCCTTGGGAGGCCGTCGGGGTCCGAGGATGAGGACATAGTGGAGATGTGAGCGGGAGCGGAGTGACATCATGGGCGATGGAGAGGATGGTGTAAGTTTCGTTGGGAGGGTAGGAAATGAAATATGGAGCCAAAGTAAAGTAGTTTTTAGGTGTGACAATGTTGGTGTAGGTCGATGATTCATTTGTCAGAATAGAAACAATTTATTATTGCATTAAAATTGATTAAAAAATCATGGTATGAAATTATGAAAAAATTCATTGTCGGACAAAAATAATGTTTTTTCTTTCCGTATAATTTATGTGATTCCAGATACAATACTAAGAGTAAAGACTTATTTATCACTATGCATTCTGCAAAAATAGCAAGCAAGTATTGAAAATTGATTTCTTTGAAAATCATTAAAATCCGACGACACAGTATCTCGGTGTAGAATTATTTTCAAATTATAAATAAAATTAAGGACGCCGAGCTAACGGATAAGAATATAAATTTTATGCCCAAGTTATCCCGATAATAATGGTACCCAGAGGTCCTCTAAAATCGTGAGCGCGCTCTTTTGTCGCGTTCTCTCCGGCGCGGCGTTACATTCCATAAACTCCGAGACCGTTGAAGAAAAGAAAAAATAATAACCACGCCGATGCTAAACGGAGCGTCGCATCTTCAGCACGCGCGCTCCTAGCGATAAATTTGTCTCTTTCTCTCTCACCGTTGCTGAAGCACTCTGAAAAGTGGACCGGTAAAGTTTTGAAAATACTGTGATAGATTGAATCTAATTTGTGTTTAGATAAATTTTAATAAGTTTGGAAAAAATGTTTGTTTAATAGAGGATACTGTGTATTCAAAGTTGTATTAAAACTATTTATAAAACTATGTTTAGACAGACAAACGAACAAATAGTTTTTTAAATCAATGTTTTAAAATGTCACTACTTTGATTGGAATTTTGAAAGGATTTTTAATAAATTGGGCAAATATCTATGTTTTAAAATTTTATGGAATAGGCCTAACAATATGAGCTATTTTAGAAAAGTGGCTTTTATGTTAAACTTCAATATTTTACTATATAAGTAATGAATCATGTTTTAAAGAAGAAATGAAACTAAAAAAATAAATTAATTCTCTTTCTTCAAAATTCAAAAATATTAATTGATCTAAATTCTAAATTTTATTCAAAGATTTCGCAACTATAATTCAAACTTTGGATAATATTAATATTTTGTAAATCTGTAAAATTGACTTTATCTATTTTTTTTTTTTTTTTTTTCGAAAACTTAATTTAAGATTTATGTGAACTGAAATATTTAATGTATATCAAATAAGTAGTTTTTAAATATACATTAAATTTTATAAAAATGGTTCAAAATTTTATTCAAATATCACTTTTAAACATGTACTTCAACTAGCTATTCTGAAATTGATTCTGTAATCTATGGTATTAGATTATGTCAATGGTTCAGCTTACATTATTTCATCACCTATGCTCTCTGTACATCAAGAACGTTCTATATTTCTCTATATTATCCTATATGTATATAATCTACATCCAATCTACTTATGTCCATTCTTTTATGTATCATAAATGGTATATGATACATATTATATTTAACCCTGGTAGAAATTTGTCCATTTTAAACTGGTTAAAGGTTAAGAAATAGTATTGAATCCATTTTCCTAGGGACTAACTAGCCATTAAATGGAGTCATTTCTTCTAAGGAATTACTTAACCTAATTAAGCGTTAGGCTAGCTCGAACTGATATGTATTCAAAATCATATCATATAAAATTTGTAACATAAAAGCATCCACAAAAAACACCAATCCCATCACCGAAAACCCAATCTACAAAAGACCCAAAGCATCAAGTCCACCTCCACTTCCATCATCAGTCCACATCCCCATAACCCTCTCGCATCCACCAGTCCACCAATTAATTCTCCCACCATCAATTATAACCACAAAAAATCATCCGACTCTGAAATTTCACCGTCCAGCGCAATCCCGTTCGCGCTTAAAAACGAAACCGGCGCACCCGTACGAAATCACGTTGAAGTCGGTCGGAAGAGGATGTGTCGAGGAGAGGAGGCCGGCGTTTCCTGCGCCTCGGCAAGTCTGGTCCTATACTTTAACCTCCCGGAGGATCCTCCCTCCGGATTTTTGCCCCACATTCTCGAGAAGAAGAGAGCCAGAGGCTTTTGTACGATTTTGAATCGCGTGAGCGCGCCGAGTGCTTCCGTGCCGGGCTGCGCTCACGGCTTTCTTTGTAACGATGCCTTTGCAGCAGCGATTTCTCGTTCGTAGGAACTGCTGGTAGGACTCTTTATGGGATGTGCTGCGAGTGGATCGATTAATATTAATGACTTCGAGAGAATCTTGGTATTTTGGAATGAGTTCAGGAGATGCAGGGATTACGAGGATGCTGCTGTTGTGATGATGGATAAGAGATTGTTGTAATGTGGCTTAATGAGAGGTTTTCTTGCGAAGAGGCAATTAAGTAATTGCTCTTTGGTTTCTAGGGAAAATTGTTGAGATGAGTGCGCGAGAGTCAATGGATTGAATGAACCATTGTACGCGTGCAGATCTGATCGAACAGAAACTATATCAAACCGATGGAAGCGTAATCAACTCGAGGTCTTCCTTCTGTTAATTCATTAAAAAGCAAAACCATAAATTATATATTTAATTAAACCATAAAATCCTTCAAAGCCCCCAGACACAAAGGTCATCTAGACAAAACAAAATTTACGATTCCCAAACAAAGAAAATCTCTATTACCTAAACAAACCAAACCCACCTATCCACACCTCTACCCATCCCAATAACCCTTCATCCATAAATATATCATACTCCCAGCACCGAACCTAAAAATACACCCAATCCCCCCATCAGCCAGCAACTAGACCTAGCAGCCAGATCCAGCAATTACAGATAGATCGGAACAAAGCCGGCGAGCTAGCTTGTGCATCGCGATGCGAGTAGGAGACAATTAAGGGGAGCAGCCGAGAGGAGCGCTACAGTCAGGGGATCAGGCGCGCAGAAATACCCGGGCGCGCGCAGCCGAGCATAAGAAGAGGACGAAGACGAAGGTAGATCCCTCTTGTCCGGAGGTAATTCTCTTTAATCGAAGGAGGATGTGGAGTCGGTTAAACCGAACGACGAGTCAGTCCAGACTGAGCGAGAGAGAGAGAGAGAGAGAGAGGAACGTCAGCTGCCCGGATATGTGTCTCCCCCATGCTTGCGAGCGTATATATACGCAGACTCGTGTTGCGCTCAGCCATGTGAGACGCGACTTCTTCTCCACGTGTGTGTATATATACGGCCCGCTTCAGGTGGACCCACACGTGTGTGGAAGTCGTAACGTGCGCCGAGAGGTTATATACAGTGCGCTCGTGACTCTTTGGAAGCTAGCAGCGTTTTACGGACTTTCTCTCTCTCTCTCGTCTCCCTACTTTAGGAGAGAGCTACCCCAGCCTCGAGCTTCTTTCTTAAGTCTTCTCCGCTCCGAGAGCTGGCCTGAGCGCTTTATCTTGTTTTACACGGCGACGTTTGCGCGCCTGCTTTCTTTGCCTTGTTTTGAGCTTTCCATTTTTCGTGGGAGTACGCGCGACTTGTAACGTTCTTCTTCTGCTGCTGTTTCAACGCTCCTCGAGGCTGCAAAATATAAATCAATAGCCTGCGCGTTTAAACGGATCCCGCCGTAATCTCTAATTATAAAAGCACAAGATCATTAAGTTTTCGTAATAAATTAAGAATTCCAGCATTAACATATCCCCACTTCCATAAAATAATTCAGCGCGCAGTCACGCATCCCACCCCGTAATTCCCTCCCATCCTCATTTTTATTACCATCTCCAAGCCGCTCTTATCTCATCGTATCCCTTTACACTCGCGCACCAGCCGCCGCGAACGCATCCGGATAGATCCACCCGGCGAGATGAACTCTCGCGTTAAAAACCACCTCTCTCTCCTCTGCTGGCGTAATTTTATCAGAATCGCCGATCGACTTGGCGCCTGGCTGTATTAATTAATCCAAAGGGGAATAAAGAAACTGCGGCGCGCGATGCTCCTTTTTCCTGTGCTAATGCGCTATCCGCGATGTGTGTGCGGATGCTTACGGATAAAGAAGAGGGGACGCGATGCGGCTGCGCGATGATCTCGCAGCAGGTTGGTTTCATTTTCCCCGCAGCGCAGAGGATTCACGCTTCTTTTGCCAAGCGCCTTGGTGTATCCGGCGCGCGATCTCGATTCCTCGTCTTTTTTCTTCTTGGGGGCGAGGTAATGAAATTTTTTTCACGATGTCACGGTGAGGGTGTGGGTTTTGAGAGAGAGAATTTTTTAGCGGGTTGGCGCGGCTGCCGGAAGGGTTATTTTGTTGGGCTGGGTTAGTTTTAGTTATTGGATTATGAATTTATTAGAAATGATTGTTGTAGTGTTAAGTATTGATGCGTGTACTACAATTACGACTAGATATTAATAAAATTTAAAAGTCAAAAAGTTACTATCTTTATTATCTCATTTTCTTATACAGTAATGCTATGAAAGATATTTAGAGTGAAAGTATTGGCTGTGACTAATGGTGTGTAATAATCCAATCATATTACTAACTCTGCTAATTTTAGTTGTTATTTGGCTTTTTTTGCGTTATACAAGCAAATGTAAAACAAAGAATTCCTCTCAATAATAGTACATTCTACCTCTCTGCAAAATTTCAAATCAGTATGTTCGCTTATTCTCTTCATTTCAACTTATGAATTGACTGCAGCTTACATCAAGGATTCGATCTAGAACATTTTATCTCACTCACAAATAAAAAAAATCATTAGAAAATATTCCAAGCCGTTCACCTAATAATACCGTCCTAAAATAATTTCAACCCAAACGCCTCACTTAACACGCGACAGGCACTCTCAGATAAATCATAGTAAAACACACATAAACATCGGAGCGCATCAGCCAAGGTGAGAGCGTAGGTATCTATACAAAAATGACACGTAGCGAGAAGGCTATTCGGCGGCGGCCTTCGGTTCGCTTCATACACACAATTCGCGAACGCTTCTACATATAAAGGTGCGATATTAAATTTCGCGCCAAGGCAGAAGCTCATCTTCGGGTGGCGCATGTGCCGAGAAATACACTTATGCCTTCGTAAGCGATGAGCGCGCGCGATCGAGCGCAGCACGTACCTCGGGGAGTTCAGAAGCGAAATGAAGAAGAGGATGAAGTAATAACGAGAATTCAGATAGTGTTATTAAAAAAAATGTATTCAAATAGTTAAACTGTTTAGTTTTTTTTATTTATTTTAAAACTCTATTAACGAATTCATCACAATTAACTATATCTAAATGACTAAAGTAAAACCGTACAATAAGTGCAATCAAACAACTGATTTTATTTTAAACCAATCCCTTCAACAATCCCTAACCAACCTTCCAAGAAGCACCCGACCTACCTCAATAAAACAACTCAATCAACACGAACCATTTAAAAGATTTCCAATCCACACCCACTACCAAACGTCCATTCTCTTACTTTTCCAGCTGCATTTCGACGCGTAAGCATTACATCGTCGAAGTACGCGCGCATGCACCGGATCAAATCCGCGCGGTGAGCGTACGTATATGACCGCTAGCTCGCACGCGCGCGCTCGCCGGGGAAAACGTCGTATTTCACCTGCTCGCTCGGGCGCGAGTGCGCGCGTAAGCTCTTTTTCCTTGTTCCTGGAACGCGGAGCGAAACTCTCCAGCTCGCCGAGTCGCGCCGCGCGCTTCCAGCGAATTTCAATTCGCGGCGTTTGTCAGATGGCTTTTGCCGAGGTGAAAGGCGTGGATGGATGGGTGGGTTTGGTTTGATATGTGTGGTTTTGGTGATGGGGTTTAGTGGGATGCTGGGTGGTTTATTGATTTGAAATTTTGATTAGTTAAGGGAATTGTTACAATTTTAGTAGTTCAATGTTATTTAGAAAGTATGAAAATCAGTCTTGTTTGACTCACTACAATGAATTGAGAAAGTATCTTTATACTTGCTAAATTAAACATCCCTTCAAACATAATTCACCTTTCCAATAACTGCCCTAGTAGTAGAAATGATTCCATTTAATGGCTATAGTTAATCGCTAGGAAAAATGGATTCAATGCTATTTCTTAACCTCTAACCATTTTAAGTGGGCATATTTCTATAAGCGATACGTATTAACCGATAATCATCCAGATTAATCCACACCATTCTCTAAACCCAACCCACCAAACATCCCAACCCAAGCCTCAACCCATCAAACAATCACCAGAGTCGCCAGCTCTCCGCTCCTCGCGTCTCGCATCAAAATAAGCTTCATAGCAATCTTGCGACTCCTCGCAAATAAGCAAAGAGCGCGCGCAACAACATGAATCGTATTGCGCTCGATCGGAGCATTCCTAGGCGTCCGATCGTTCCCGTGCCAAGCTCGCGGCGAATGGAGCCGCCAACGAGCTGGATCAGCGACTTGCTGAGACAGAGGATCGACCGAGCAAGATGATGAGGCAACCGAGCGTTAGCTGGACTGCGCGTGTCAGGCATGGCAAGCGAATGCCTGCGCTTATTTGCAAAACGAGGAGGTAGGAAGGATGGAGAGGAATGGCTGGATGGGAAGATGTGGATGGGATTAGCTAAGGTGACCCTGGTTGACCGAGTTTTATCGGTTTGATGGTACAGTGCTGTTTTGGAGTGGAGGATGGATGCGTGGGGTTAGAGGTTTGGTTCTTGTGGGAAGGGATGGATTAGTGTAAATTTGATTTTTTATTTGATAGGGAAAGCTTCTGAATATATAAGATTATCTCAATAAAAAAATAGGAAATGAAACGAAGAATAAAAATTGGCAATCCAGTGGTCAATGAAGTGTATAACATTATTAACGAGGGAAAAGTATTAAAATTAATTCTTTTTTCGGAAACAGACTGTTAAAATAAAAATACATAAAATTATAAGAACAATGGAAATTAATAATTTCTTTTCACTGAATTCACACATAATCATACAAATATAAATTTACTTCAAAAGCACAATACCAACTTATTCACAAAAAATCCCGCCGATTGTATTCTCTAACCCAACCGCCGAACTTTGAAGTCAAATCTCCCTGCAATCTGCATACCTCGAACAATAAACCCGAAGCAATCAATAATTAATCCATCAATTACAAAAGTAAAAGCCAAAGAGTCAAAGACCGTGAGCGCGCGGACAAAGAGAAAGTGTCCGAACCAAAAAGAAAAAAAAAAAAAAAGACACGACGCAGAAAATCAAAGAGGGGGAGGGGGGCTACATCGCGTCAGTCAGCACGATTCTTCGGGAGTTCAACGATCTCGGATGCGGAGCACGCCGAGCCGAGCTTTGTGCGTGTGTCTGTATATATGTCCCAACGCCGAATTAGCGATTCGCTCAAAGAAGTAGGTAGACTCGAGGTGCGCGCTTAAAGAGCTGGCGTGCCGGGGAAAATTCTTCGGTGCAGAGGCTACTTACGCGCGCGCTGGCTTGGAGTTCTACTTATCTAATTCTTTGACGGAGACGCGCTGGGAATGATGCATTATGCGCGGGAAGCTTGCGAGGGCGGCGAGGAATGGTTGGGTGTTTGTGGAGAGCTGTGTAATCGCGGCGTAGTTTGTTTGTTTTTGGATGGTTTGTTATGTGTGTAGAGGTAATTTGACATGGGATAATTAATTAAAGGTATATTTTGTTTTTTGTTTTGTCTATTTTTTAGTTAGAAAATAGTGGAGAACCGTTTAAATAAAGAAGGGCAGGGTAGTTAAAGTTTACAGTCTGATAACTGAAAAGTTGGATGAAAATCTCACTTTTAGCAAAAGATGGTGTACGTTCAGCTGCAGGTAATATGCACGTGCTTTGGTCCGATTGATTTGTACTCCCAGGCGCGTGATATACTATAACTATTTATATCAAATAACGTTTTAAAAGACATAAAATAATGTTCTATAAAAATATTTTGTTTTTGAAGCTAGATTCCTTTTTTTTTAAACTTTTACTGTAATTACGTAGTCAGATATTATATTATATTACATGTGTAATTAAAAAAAAATTTAAATAATTCATTAATCATTTTCCTGAATCAATGAATTTTTATTGTTTTACAGTACACAATTTAACCCTAGAATATAAATTGTAGCGATCGTTGACTTCAATTTAAAATTTCAATTAAAAAGCACGCATGTCTGAAAACTTGAAGTAATTCATAAGACAGCAATAATATTTACATTCATTATAATATTCATCAACAAAGACTTTTCTTTCACGTAAATATTTTTATTTTCAAATTAATATTGCCAACTGAATTTAATTATTTTTGCATAAACTTTCAAACTCATTGATAGCAACACAATCACGAGCCATTAAATAATTTGTTCAGTTCCACTAAAAGCACACTCAGCAGTTATCTCAAAAAATTCATTTCAAATTTCTAAATCCACAACAGACGAAAATTGCTTCAGAGAAATAAGTGACGTGTAAAATACCGATGCAATAGAAACGATAACATACACATCTCTTCGAGAAAAATCTTGATATGATCGTCCTAGCTCTCGCGACAATTGCCTCATTAGAGCCTAACGGTCCGGCTGCAGTCGGTGAAAACGAGCGCAATTTGGATTCTTAAATGGCCCTCCCATTAACGAGCTATGAGAATGCGCGACTTCCCTTTTATCTCTTAATGATTCAAACGGATGAGTAACAAGCGATGCATTTTCCTTCGAGATCTTCTGCCTGATCGTTAACGTTTCAGCTCTTGAGTGACAATCTGTACTTAAACATTCCATGCATGCGCTGTCTATATGGAGAAAGTTGCATGCGAGAGTGTATAGGGAGGTTGATGGAAAAATCCTAGCCTTTGATGATAATCGTCGGGTATCGGTTTCTTAGACTACACTATATTACCTTTCTTTTACTTATTCAAGGCTGTATGAAGCTGTCAGATGCATCTCATGGTGATTGATCAGGTATACGGACGTAAGTGGGTACGTAGCGTTATATCGCCGTCAATAATATTATATTGAATCTCTATTTTTAAATTTTAAAAACTAGTCAATAATAAATGCAAATAAATACAAATCCAGGAATTAGTTGTCCTCGGCAACAATATTCTGCGTAAAACTTCAATTTAATATTACAAAACGTGATAAATAAAAAGTTGAGTATGGGACCCCCTTAATGAAGAGTTTAACTATAGCGCTATAAACTGCTTGACTATACCGGCAGTGCGATAATTTTCTGTAAGCCCAAGTAAGTATGAAGTAATTGTTGCACCTGATCGATTGAGTGTGTAAGGACGTCTAAATGAGCAGCGACATACACGATATACACGTACATAGTACTCACGTGAATTTTAAGCATTAAATGGTAACTAGATAATCTAGATACTGCTAAGAGTTGTATACATAATTAAATGTAAAAAATTAAATACCGCTTGTCAAGTCTGCTAACTCAACTGTCAAAAATATCACGTGATATTTTTTAGGTGTATGAAGATTAATTATAATATACGGAAAACTTTGGAGAAAATAATAGCTTAGTTCTCTAAAAAGATCAATTTATGATACTGATTTAATGGTATTAACTGAATAAAATACCGTTTTAACTGAATATTAAATTGCTAAATTAATATCTACACTTACAAATATTTTAATCATACATTAATCTTAACCATTTACTTGTCTTTAAAAAAAATAGATCGTAAAATTGATAAAATAATTTTCTGTAATAATCGGTTATTTTTAGAAATTGTCAAAACCATCTCCATTGTATAATGATCAACTTTTTATTTACTAAATTACTTATTTATTTTTACAAAAGAATATTCAACTCGAAATAAAGCTCATCATCTCCTACTTATCAATTTTTACAACAAAAAATCTAGCTCGAAACAAACCTAATTTCCCAATCCCTTGCACCCAGTAAAAAAAACAAACATCCAATAATCCACTTAACATATTTCATCAAACTATCATTAACCCAACATCAAAAAAAATTTATTTCACTCAAACATAGATACAAAATAGCCGGCATAGCGATGAGCATCGGAGATACAGCAGCGTTCGTTAGCCGACGCCCAGGCACGAAAAAGAGAAATATTCAAATTTCATGCGATCCTCGCGGCCGAGGTATATACGTCAGGTGAGCTGCCGACGCCCGACAGACGCGAAAGCCAGCTCAGGCTAGAGAGAGAAAGAGAAAATACGCGAGGGGGAGAGCTAAAGCAGCGAGTATATGAGGGCTTTGTAGGGAGAGGAGAGAAAAAAAAAGATAAAGAATGGGAGTACGCTCTGGCGTGTTCTCTTTTCTTGCCGCGAGGAACAGTTGAAGGTGGAGGGAAGAAAAAAAAGCGAGAGCTTGAACGTTGAGAGAAAAATATAACAAAGTTGCGGAGAGGAGAGTGAGTAATTAAAGTATTCTGAAGTACGGTGTGTAGGATGGAGTTGTGGAGGCGAGAGGAGAAGGGAGAAGTTGAGAGGAAAGTATGGAAGCGGTGATGGAGGGAAAATGTTGAAAGGTTAAAGTATAAAGTAAAAAAGAATTGTTTTTTATTTTTTACTTTAAAATAGTGATTATTCTTATTATAATAAGTTATGATTATCTAAATAAATAATGTATGATTTGAAGTTTTGTCATTCTCCTTTTCCAGCCGCTTCTATTACCTCCGTTTTATCTATTCTACTTTTCCCTAAACATTTCGTCAGCAAAATCATTACAAACAAAAATACACAGAACAAAACGAAAAACAAAAAAAGCAGTAAAAAACACAACTGCAAAAAGCCTTGAAAAACAAGCGCAAAAGATAAAGAAAGAGCGGAAAAGAGAGAGAGGAAGGGAGCGAGAGAGGAGCTGAAAAGAGAGCAAGGCAGGAAGAGGGGGAGCTCCCTACAGCTCTCGATCGAGCCGCTCGCGCAGGGACAGAGAGGGGGAGCAAAGCAAGAGCGAAAGAGAGAGAGACAGAGACGGAGAGAATAAGGGGCGGGTGGACGAGATAATGTGCTGCTGCGCACCGAGGCGAGTCGGGCTCTCTTTCTCTCTCTCTCGCTCGTTGCTCTAGAGTAGTGGGGATAACGCAACCACCCCCGGGCCACGAGCTAAGGTAGGGGAGAATCCAGCCCGGGAGCTACTGCTGCTGCTGTGGGTGGCAGCGTTTCAGCCTCCATTTTGCTGAATCATCCGCAGGCGCTCTGAGGAAAATAGGCGGCTTCTCGTGTCCGCCTGCTGCTGTAAGAGATTGCCTGCGCGCGCGGCCCTGAGAGAGCGGACTTATTGATTTTCGCTGGAGCTTTCAGGTGATATCGTGATTTGTAATGCGGATGAGCCGTGGGGGCCTGGATTTGAATTTTCAAAGTAGAGCGGGCTGGGCTTCTTTTTGGTCCTTTTGGAATTGCGAGATTTTTTTATAGTTGTTTTTAGCATAGACCTTCTAGTTGATAGTAAAAAGACTTAATTTATTTTACAACCATTACAGTAATTCTTTAAGGTAGAAAAGTAATTATTTTAAAAACGCAGTCAGTTATACTAAAATTCTCTTCAACGTTCCACCACAGTCCAAAAATCTTAAACAAAAATTCTTCAACGAAAACTGAACAAGCCACCCAGCGTAAAAAAAAGACGCACCAGCCAACGCTAAGAGCGCAGAAAGAAAGACCGTCTCTCCCTAATACACACTCCCGGCTCCCCCTCGCTCTCGGGGAGAAGTCAATTTCCGCGCAGGAACCGCGTCGTATAGCTTCCGGCGGACATGTTCGCCTCAGCCGCCCTCCTCTACATACGTATACCCACATATATACCGGGAAAAACGCGTCCCTAGGAGCAGCCAGCAGCAGCAGCTCTCTCTTTCACCTTGCACGTGTGCGCATACATCTATATGCATATACGCGTACAAAAGGAGAACTCGGCCGCGAGTTGGTACTGCAACCCCGGCTCTCCGGACGACTGGCTCCGCTAATGCGGCTCTGCGGCCTGCGGGGGTGGCGCTCCCCCTCTGTGTGTATGTGTAGGTGGCTGCTTTGGTGTATGTGAGGCGGTGGCTGGGATATACTGGCGTAGAAGGTTCGCTCTTGGGATCAAGCTGCGCGTGGATTTTTTTACTGTGGATAGAGGATTTCGGATGAATTAGCATTAGGTACCTTTTGGTACTAATGTTAGTTAGTCTTGTATTAGTGTTGGTGACGTTATTATTAGAATTTAGCATTAGTGGTGGGTTATTTTATACATCTGGGGAAAGATTACTTTGTCGATAATAAATTACTTATACTGGAGTTCTAAGCCTATTTTCTTCCCTCTTTTACAGAAATATTACTACTGAAGAACTGATGATTAGTACATACTTAGCCATAAATAAAATATTAAGTTAATAAATAGTCTTACAGCTTGTACTACATTATTATAACATCTTGACTCATCGATGTCCGATTTTAGATTCACTTATAACTTATTCAGTTATTTACTTGTATATCTTGTAAGATAAGTTTCATTGACTTTAAAGTACCTGTATAATTTTTGTACTGGCAAGATGATCTTTGAAATTTAATAATGTTGTGTTCCAGCGCATCTATTCCATATTAGTATCTCAATCAATGTTTGGCATTTATCATTTTACTTTTCTTACATATTTAATATTTAATTAGAAGTGTAGATTAAAATCAAAATAATTAGACGGCATGAATAGCTATGCCTGATATTTTATATCCAATGCTTTTACCTCATATGAATATTAACTTAGAAATAGATGGTATCTAGCTTCAAATATTCCGATAAAGATCTTATTTCCCACTAAACAGTAAGATTATCAACTGAAAGATTAAAGCAAAAAACCTTTAACGAGATGGTTTAAAACTATAAAACTAATGCAATCAAAGCCAAAAATCTACAATTTACAATAACAGAAATCATCGCCTGATTCTTCTCCACAAAAGTTGGATTGTCTTATCACACGATTCTCTCATCTCTCAAAACGCTTCTCAACCAACATTTCAATCCCAATCATCCCTCATCCCAAAAAATCATCTACCATTGCTCTCAATTCTATCTTCGCATCAAACCTGCTCCCATTCGCTCGAGCGAACAACACACCATCCACCTCCATCCCATCGCCTCAACATCCTCCAATTAAACCAGCAGCAGCAACTCTCCGCATCGAAATCCAAGCTCACATCCTCTCCCTCTCCTCTCTCTCTCTCTCGCCTTTCCTTATCTGAACTCTGGCATCGCGTCTCTCCTCCCCTCGATCCACGCGCGAGAGAGAAAGAGAGAGAGAGAGAGAGAGAGAGAGAGAGAGAGAGAGAGAGAGAGAGAGAGAGAAAGAGCGGAAGACCGAGAGGGGAAACGAAACGAGAGAAACGAGGGGGAGAGCAGCTCGGCGCGCGCGGTGACGTTTTATCCTCTCCCTCTCTTTCGCTCTCGGCAGTATATACGAGAGCTGAGGCAGCTCGTCGGCCGGCAGGTATTGACCCGCGAGTAGCGAGCTCGGCGAGCCTCCCTGGGACTATATATATGCGCGCTTGCGCTGGCTGCCTGTTACCAGGCAACGCTTCGCGTACGCCAACACACACTCTATATGTATACACACGCGCCTGCCCAGACTATCTCTTTCTCTCTCTCTCTCTCTCTCTCTCTCTCTCTCTCTCTCTCTCTCTCTCTCTGTCTGTGTGTGTACGTGAAAGCCTTGGAGATCTGACTTTAGCTGCGGGCAAGCTGGCGAGCTCCCTCCGCGGACTTCCTTCCTTCTTTCCTGTATATGTAGAGTCGAGTGAGTGTGAGAGCTGTCTCTTATGGGTGTTGGAGACTGGCCGTTGCTCTAGGGGATAGCTTGATGATTGTGGATGATTCTAAGGATGGTGGGGAATTAATATGTATGTGGGATTTGGTGGTTGAGTTTGGATGATGAGGAGAATGGGAACTAGTTGTTGTTAGAGATGGAAAGAGAGATGTGAGCTATAGGAGAATTTGAACTAATAAAATACTGATGCTGATGCGACAACGTAAATTTATATGGGTTTCCGGTTACCTGAAAACCTATAGTCACGAAATAAAGTATAGCAGCTAGCACGAAAATTCAGTTAGGTATCCAGTTGGTTAATTCAACATACATTACCCAACATGACTGTCATTGTTACTAATCTTCTCAAAGGCATTCCGTTAATTCTATCAATGCAACTGCTCGTCACTTGAAGCACCAATTAAAAACCTTAGACTGACCCAGGCAACCACTAACTGCCACACTTTCTCTTTCCAGAAAAAAAGAGACAACCTTCAGACATAGTCTCCCTCTAATCTCTCCCCAAAAGATACCATCAATTTACACATTAGCCAGCCAGGTCACATCAATAAACCCAGAACACCATCATCAGCAGTGGCAGAGGATCTCGCTAACGTCTCATCATTAGCCAAAGCATCATCATCATCGATTTCCCTTAAAAGCAGCCAGATAAAAATCCCCCAAAAAGAAACTGTCCCTCGCGCGTGCGCGCGTTCATCATCATTACCGTGAACTCCGGGAAACGTCGATTTTCACGCTCCGCCTTCCTTCCTTGTGATGCGCGCGCGCGCGTTCGCCTACTGTATAGTAGGAAATCGACTTCTCGCCGGATCATCCTGCTCTCTGGGGCTTTCCAGGCCAGGCACGCGCCACGCACCGGCTCTAGCGTCATGTACGTTAGAGACATGTGTGCGTGTATGGGGGTATACGTATACACCTGCGTGGTCTTTCGTCACCTGCGCGGAGTGCGAGGATTCGGGATATGGCTGAGAAGGAGGAAAATTGGAGAGTTGATGGAATGTTGGGGCGTTGAGGTACGGTGCGAGGTGGAGGCTGATGATTGAGGGATAAATGGGAATTTCGAGGGGATACGGGCTTATGGTAATTTAGAGGAATTAATTTGAGTTGTGTTATTTAATGTTGGAGAATTTAGGTTTTGAATTTTAGTTTTTTTAGAATTTTATTAGAAAGGAGGTACGAATAGTTTTGCTTTATGTGGATTCAATAATTGTTTTGTTTAGTTTGTACGCTACAATGCATAAGTTACACGTTGTGGTTTTCCAACATTAATAGTAATATGATATTTATAGCGTTTATTAACAAGTTATAAATACGATCATGTATATATATATAAACCATAAAAAATACTACAACTATTATAATATATTGCAATTCCTTATGCTGATAAACTAAATCTATCATTCAGATATTAAGACTCACACACAAGAAATAGAGCTAATAAAAATAATTTTTACTAAACTACAGCTCACCACGAAGGTGCAGAGCTAGTTTGGTTCTTTCCTCCTCACAGAGATACACTTCCCATTAGTATTCCTCAACCTCTCCAACTCCAAAATCCATCCTCAAGTCAACTACTTTTAATCAAGCCAGCAAACATTAACTCTATTACCACCTCGCAACAGCGCCATCGTCACCGTCTTCGCTAAAAGTTTGATCAAGCCGCAAGCTCACGAGGCTCTCTCTCTCTCAGTCCTCCTCGCAGCCCCGCGTTGCGACATTCATCAGACTGAAACCGTGTCAGCCGCCTCCTATCCCTCGATTCAATATAATCCAATCGAACAAAGTGGATTCTGTCCCACAACGTAGCCTCTCCAACTACATCAGCTCTGGACGAGAGAGAGAGAGAGAAAGAGAGAGAGATAGCGGGGCCGAGCGCGCGATTATTATATGAATAATAAATCGGCAGTCGCCGGCGCAGAAAAGGCCACCTCACGTGAGCGAGAGAGAGAGAGAGAGAGAAAGGAGGGTGCGGTTGTGGAACGCGCAGGTTGCCTGGATACCGACGCCCAACCACCCACGCCGCCATCTCTCTTTCTCTTCCCTGTGCGTCTCTCTCTCTCTCTCTCTCTCTCTCTCTCGCTTCGAGGCGAGCAGTAGCAGTAGCGAGCTATCCAGCGCAATGGCGACTGCTCGGCGCCTGCCCTCATCCTATAGATACAGACTGCGAGAGAGAGAGAGGGAGGAGAGGTCATGCGATGTTGTACACTCTCTGGTCCTCTCCTCCTCTCTTCTGCCGTCTGCGCAACGCGCTCTGACTATACTCCCGCGGAGAGCTCGCAAGCGATCAATATACGCCCGAAGAGAGAGGCTACCTCTCTCTCTCTCTCTCTCTCTCTCTCTCTCTCCGTCTTTCTCGCTCCCGTTCCCTCTGCTTCATCTCCCCTTATCGTCTTATCGCTCTCTCGCTCCCTCGCTCTTTCTCTTTGGCTGCCTCCGCTGCGTCCTTTTCACCGGCTGACGCCGTTTTTTCCGACTGCGGGCCGGGGAATATGCGCGTCTTTGTGCTTTTAGAGTTATTTTTTAGGGGGATAAGAGGAGGGATAACTTTTTAGGCTAATTAATTTCAGAAAAAAGGGTTTACTTTAGTTATAGTTTAGTTTTATTTTTATTGCTTTTTTAAGAAGAATGCTGTTTTTGCATCTTTTCTTCATCTACGTGGAAGGTTAAAAATTAATTTCAACCACTAATGAAGTTAATAAGAATTGTGTATCAATCAAAGTATTCAGTTGGTATGAATAATTTTTTTTTTTTTTTTACTACGAAAATAACGAATTTTAATTATAAAATATATAAAAAAACATAAAAATAATACACTTTTATATTTCTTTTAAAAACTGTAATTTCTCTCGTATCCAAATTTTTCTTGAACATTTATAAGTAAGAAGTAGAATATATTATACAAAAAATAAAAAGAAAAAACTTTTAAACTAGTAAATTATATTTTTCAAGTAGATATAACAATGTTGAAAAGAGTAAATTTTTTTAAGATCCTTTATTTATTTTATTTTGTAAAACTTCTAGACAGCATTCTGTCAAAACAATTAATAATGTATTTTATATCTTAAATACTTTCATTTTTATAAACAATCAAATTTGAAATCTAAATTATACTTAAAAGCTTTCATTTTCATACCTTCAGTAAAATCTTTTTACAAACAAAATGTTTACTTCGCTATTTGCAAAGTCGGAATTTAATATTGATATTATATATTACTAAATATTACAATAACACTTTCCGAACAGAAAATCCACATAAAAATCATCAGACAAACTATATCCCACCTATTTTTATCCCTCAAACAAACTTCCGCTGAATCTCCTCATCCATGAAAACATCGCAACCAAAATCAATAAACACGCATAACTCACCACCGCTCAGAAAAACCCAAAACCTCCCAACACCCACACCATCAGCTCCACTTCCTCCTTCCAACACATCCTCCTCGGACGAATCCATCAAGCTCGGCAACAACCCATCATACAAAACCTCCCGCTCATAATTCGCAGCTCGCACGCCTGCGGCCCTATATCAGAACCTGATATCTCACCTCCTACAACACCTCCTCCAGCTTTCCTGGAAAAAGCGCTCCGATGCCTCGCATATATATACCGAGAATCAGAGCGAAAGGATATATATGGAGCCTATAGGGCGCCATCGCGGCGCTGCTCTCTGTCCTTCTCGCTCGCTCTCCGGATGGGCAAGGAGAAGAAGAGAGAGAGAGACGCGGGGGCGGGACCGGAGCTGAGAGGAGAGAGACTGCCGGCGCGCAGGCACGAAAGGGAAAAAGGAAAACGAAGGACGGAGATTGAGCAGGGAGAGAGAGAGAGGCGAGGGGAAGTGTAGCCCTGGTAATGGATGGAAATGGCCTTTCTGGGAGTGGAAGCGAGGGGAGCTCGAGCGAGGGGAATCGCAATGAGAGAGAAAGAGCGAGATGGTAAGCGGGATGGAGGCCGTTTTCTCGAGCGAGGTTTTTAGTCTGAGGAGTTTTTGAGCCGCTTGCTTTGAGCGGTGGGTTTGGTTGATGGTTTTTATAAAGGTTTTTAGTTTTTTAGTATTTTAAAAGTAAAAGTACATTTACTCTATATTTTGTTGAAAATTTCAGTGAAGATATCTCTATATTTGTTGTAAATTTTATTTTATTCAAGAAACTCATCTTGATTTGTTTGACTAAAGGGACTAACTTTATCTCCAAAATTCATGAACATCTTCAGATAACATAGCTAAAATATAATTTAATTTTAATGTCAAATTGAGGAAAACTTTTTCTATAGTGCTCCAAGTCAGTCTCATAATAACCATCCAATTTTAACAGAGATATTCTCCAAGCTGCAGTTATGCAAGAAAATAGGGTAACGGGGACGCGGGGGACTCGAATAGGTTAATTCAAACGAAATTTAACTTTGAAAGTGCCGCTACTCTGTTGTAATTTCATTTGATATTTTCGTAGATTTCTCTAGATCACGCGATTTCCAGACTAACAGTTTTCCCCTCATTTTGCCTTTATTTCTTCTCATTTACGAGATCATTATTTAAATGATCATTCAACTTTCTTGGAAATACTAAATACTCTCTATTCAAGTAACATCTCTATATCTTTAAATTTTTCTACCCAACATTAGCTGAAACATTAACTCAGCAATCAATTCCACTTTAATACAACAACCATCCCGTCAACTTGCCGAATATCCTCACCAAAAGCCACAATCTCGAAAAAGCACCTTTAGTCCATCGTACCCTCGCGTCCACACTCACCTAGCAACCGGCAAAAAATAAAGCCAGCAGCAACAATTTCGCCATAACCCACTTTTTCCAAAGTCCAATGTACACACGACGTCGAGGCAGTAACGATTAGACGAGAAGAGGCCCATTAGGGCTATATGCATAGACCGAGCGAACTTCACTTAAGGAGCAGCTCTCCTGTCAAGCTCGCGCACACACAAACACCCACACACACACGCACATAGAGGAGAGAGCGGAAACGGCTCCGCATATTAACCGAGGCTCGTCTGAATTATGATTATTACCGATGATAATGACGAGGATAACGACGCGGAGGCGCGCGCTAGCAATAATCTCCCTGAGCGCACAGAGGAGAGTACATGTTTATTTTATAAACAGATGTCCCCCTGCGCGCGCTTGGCGCTGCCTATATTGAAGAGAGAGAGAGAGAGAGAAAAAGAGAGAGGAGACGTAATTGAAGCCGGAACGATATCGACTCGTTGCCAGACATGTGTTATTATATATATTTTGAAAGCGCGCGCGCGCGCGGGAGGCAGGTACGTTCTCTCTTTTGTTCGACGGAGGAGCGGTTTTCAGGAGTTTTACGGGTTATTGGTACACTTTGTATTTATAATGCATCGGGGAGTTAGAAGGCTATTAAGCGACGCTCGGGCTAATGTCTTTATGATTATAGCGAGCCTAGAGATATTTTTCAGCGATCGATAGCGCTAACATCCCGGGGAAAAAGTGGAGCAACGCTAATGTTCCCACTCTACAACTCAGCCTTAAAACTGTCCAAAAATCCACAACCAAAAAAAAAGAGCCGATTCCGAGCGGTCACAGTGCTCATATCTCACATACCAAAGCAAGCATAGATCGCAGGCTGACTTGCCTCATCCACGGAGCGAGGCTGCGCGCGCTTCTGAGGCCTTGAGCTGCGATTCTCCCGCGCGTATCTCCAGCCTTGCGGAACACGCAACAGTCCGCGGCATTGTTCTTACGGGGCCCGCGGCTGCGAGAGGATAAGGCACTAATCCTGCTAACCCACGCAACGCGAGCGAGCCTAGACCAGTTCCCACGTTGCCGGGTACCGGTTTTGCGATCATTGCCAAGCGACTAGGTAAGAAGCAATCTTATCTATGCGAGCTGAGCTGGCCGAATATGTGGAAGAAGTGGGATTTGGGTGGAAGTGTGGCTGAGGAGTTTTCACTTTCGGGATGGGTTGTTGGTGGTTGGTATAGAGGGTTTTTAGGACGTTTTTGTAATAGTGGATATATAGGTGGTTGAGTGGTCAGTGGATTCTTAGACGTACAAGTTAAGATACAATTTGGTAAGATTTGGTACAAGTGGAATGTAGTTCTGTTATGGGCTGAAAGAATATTTGAAGAAGTCCCTATCACAATTTTTATCCACAAAGTTATTGTTTGTAATGTATTGTTGATTATTAAAGAAAATTGCGATATATGCAAATTCACAGGACTCAGTTGTCATCTGCAATGACATATTTTACTTCTATTCGGAAATTCAGATGAAATTTTTTTAATATTAACAATATTTTTAGATAAATGAGGTAACACTCACTTAAAATCTTGCAGACTCTCAGTAAAAAGTAATTATAGATGGAAACATGTCCTAGAAATATTGAATTTGAATAAAATTAATATTTCTCTTGAAAATTAATATTGAAAAATCGTAAATGGTAAGTCAATAGACTTAAAATTTTGCTAAATTAATGAGATAAAGATTAGTGTTGTCCTAAATTTGAAACGATTCTAAGAACTCTTAGATATCTACTTTTATAAATATCACTATTATCAATTTATTATTGTTTTAATAATTTTAAACGAATTTTATCTTTTGTATTTTATCTGCTGGATAAAACTATATATTTTCTTAAATTTTGTTGAATTCTATCTAGTAGTACCTGATCCATGTGTGAATAATACTATGACCTTCAATCAATAAGATAAGTCTGCATTAACATTAAATTAATGCTTATGTACGTAAGCTTAGCCCTTATTATTATTTTACAAAGTTTCTCATCCAAGAAATAATTATATATAAATGCTTTCGCAGAATCCAGATTAAACATGCAAATTCCCATTACATGTAAGTCGAATACTTGGTAAAATTGTTACTTATTTGTCTTTGTTAAAATTGCTTTATTATACTTATGTTCACTAACAAGGAGATGACCTACGTAGAAAAAGAAAATATACCTCTACTACTGTTTTAACAAATTAGCCTTGGTTTCTATGATACTAAGTATTGGTACTCTGAATTATTTTAGTTTCAACTATATTTTTCGTATTTGTCACTTCATCTAATGAACATCTTATTAGCAAGTCACTGCTATTAAAATTGGTTATATAATATCATTCTTTTTCTAGTTATCAAACAATATACATTTTATATTGTTAAATAAACAACTATGTAACCACTTAGCTAAAATAAATATTTAAATATTGCACCCAAATTATTTAGATCTAGCAGCATTGGATAGTTAAATAGATAGATAGATTAATTATTTAGCAATTTCAAATGAGATTTGTGATTATTAGATTGAATGATAAGTTTGTACACATTGACATTGGAAAGAGATAGTTTACAGTAAAACTGCAAAATAGGTGTTTTCATTTTTTTCAAAGAACATTATTTCGAAGTTTCATCAAAACCTGCTAAAATCAAAATAAGCTCCCATCTCCCAAACCCACCCAGAAACCTGCGCACCTCCAGCTCGCTCATCAGTTAACCCAGAGACTCAGCCAACTCAGCAGTGGCAACAGTATCCCAAGCCTCCTTAATCATTTAAGGAAGTGAAGTCGCCGGAGAGACGACCTTGGCAACGCGCGGAGAGCTTCTTGAAAAAAAAAAAAAAAGAATGCGAGAGCCCCGGTATATTATATATATGTGGCGATGTCCTCGGCGTCTCAAATTATAGGCCGCGCGTCAAAGAAGAGACGAACTCATCCACGCGAGCAAGATGATAGCCGCGCGCGTGCGCGTGGGGGCTACCATGCGAAATTCGAAGTGTATATGAGCCAAGCAGGCGGGAGCTGGCTCGCGTAACTCGCTGAGGTTTCAGTCTATATGGGCTGTTCCGTGAAAAATATTGGTGGTTCGTAAATGAAGCTATTTTTTTTATAGTATTTATCTATTTTTTTTTTCTTTTTTTGTTGTCTTATGGTTCAAGGTGGTTTCGCGTAATCTGAAATCAAATCGATCATTTTAATGTTTCGATCGTTGTTAATAACTGAGCTATAGCTTCAATAAATCTTCAAAGAAATTTTTTAAATCTTCTAGAATACTTTGTACAGTAAATTTTAAATAAATCCATCACTATAAAAACCATCATTTCTCTAAAAAAAAAAGAGAAAAACTATTTTCAAAACAGACCCTTCACCTCAAAAATTTCTCCAACACAGTATCGCCAGAACAACCCATATATATAGCCTCTCCCGAAGCTCCTTTTCCGCGAGCTGCATCGTGTGCTGCACTCGGCTCATTAGCGACATTCCGCGCATCGGGCTGACTCATCAGTAACGTACCTTCGGACGTTCTCACTTATATATGCTCTTCTTCCTTCCTTCTCGCGGCGAGCGCGTATATGTGTCCGCGGAGGCGCGCCGTTCGGATTTCAATCCTTGCCTTCGTCATTGCCTATTATTCCTCCTCTGAATCGAGATTCGTCTTTTATTTCCATTCGCGCGAGCGCGCCTCCTTCTTCTTCGTTTTCTAATGTAATGCCAAGAGTCTTTGTGAGGCCCGAGGTTCTATCGAATGTTTCCAGGTGGGGTTTGAATGGAGATTGTTTCGAGGATTGGCTTTTGCTTCGTTGTGGTGTTGGAAAAAATTGTTAGGAGGCGATGGTGGAATGATGGAGAAATTGTAATTTTGTAAGGAAAATTATTTTTAATAGCGTTATAATTTATTAGTATTTTTGCGAGATTCTATTAAGGCCATGCAGATAAAAAACCCGGTTTAGTTATATATCATTGAACCAGAGGTCTCATTGTTTATAGATTGGTTAATAAGAAATTCATGTATTTAGTATATATCGAGCGGAATCTGAATCCAAGTTATAGTCAAGATTAACTATTGAATAAATGGTGCCTAGTAAAGAGACTGGGGGGAATGAAGGTATAAATTGCGCGACAATCTGGTATTGTTAACAAGATCTGTCTAATAATTTATATTTACTGCTTTGGAAAGTTTTATCGTAAAAATGATTTAATTATTAAAAAGAAAGCATACATACATCTATATAAAAGTTGTGGAGAAAGAAGCGCTATTTTTCTAGGAACTATCTTGGCTACTTCGACAAATTGGGATTTTTATTATATGTATTATATTAAAGTTTTCTTTAATATATCTATATTAACAACAAAATTAATTTTCCATTTTTAGCATAAAATGTAAAAGGTTAAAAATTAGTTTTATAAGCAATTTTTCGAAAATATAAATGCTTATTATCAAGCACAATAATGCATCCTGTGAAATTGAAAAATAGCTTTGAGAAAAAAAAGTGGATTCTCGGGTAGGTCAGGAACGGTCAATTCGCGTGACTCTAAAGTGTAAATAATGCACGATGGTCTCTCTTCTCTTCTCTGAAAAAAAGCTATTGCTTTAAAAATACATCCTCAGCAGTTCCATCGAAGCTCCAGATAAATAATCATGCAGAGCTAGGTGCGCTAATATTAACGGTTGTAAAAGAATATTAAATGATTTGGCCATAGCCGATTGCAAATTCGTTATTCATACCTAAAAAAAAATACTTATTATATATATTAAATGTTTAAAAAAATTCTATTACTACGCAGTCTGAAACATAGATTACTATTTTCACAACGTTTTTCACGCACATTATGAATTAAAAGATTAAACAGCTTTCTCCGAAAGCTATAGTTAAGCTCGAGCAGCGCAAGATTCCAAGAGCACACGCACAATCAGATTTAGGTCTTCAGGGGGATAATCTGATTCGCCTCGATATTTTCTGGGTTACGAATCTGGGCTTTGCGCATAAAAACGAAGACTTCTTTCATCCATGCATTATTAAATACCATCAATTTACAATCGCATTCCATCTTCGCCTACATCAAAATTTCATCAATCATAACTAAAAACAAAAACGCTTAACCAAAAATCCACCAACCAAAATAAAGAAATCAATCGTCTCTTATACACATCGCGAGAAAAAAAAAAGATCCAGGCGAACAACCTCGATGAAAGTTTAAACCTCCCCCTCCCGCAGCTACTCGATTCGCGCTCACAATGACCAGTCATCGCACTCGATCAGCCGAGAAAGAAAAGGCGGATGCGCGCCGCGTTTTCAAAACGAAAGCCGAGTAGCTCGCGCTGGAGAAAGATGACGGCTATATGCATATACGTATATATATATAGCTGCGGCTATCGCTCGCCCGCAGGTTTTGAAAAAGCAAGAGCCGCGCGAGAGTGCAGTCACCGCTCGTCGGCTGTTATGATTTTCTTCGTCTCGTTTCTTTTTTTTTTTTTTTTTTTTCTTTGCTGCCG